>JABVXS010000951.1:0-20558 GCA_013365335.1 Madathamugadia hiepei | reverse complement strand
CCGAGACGTATGGAGACAACGCTGCAAAGTAGCGGACCTCGCATCTCAGTGGGACAAACGCTAACAGAAGAAGAAGATAATGATCATATGATCGATCAATAGTTCTTCCAAATTCTTTTTCTTGCTTTGCTGAGCTGGATCCTCATTTTATCAGGATCATTTTCATTGATGATTTAGCATGACGCGTTTTTCCATTACTTTAATTTCAGCATAAAATACAAAATATATTATGAAATTACTGCTTATTCGGTAAAACTGCTACATTCATATAAGTCCAGTGCGGTTGCCACGTATTTGCATGTATCCGGCGCAGTTTCCACGTAATCACATAAGTCCATTACAGTTGCAACGTAACCACATATATCCGGCGCAGCTATCACGTTTTCACATTTTCGCCTTCTTAGTGTTTGTCCCACGTGATTGTAATCACATTAAGTCTAGTACGGTTGCAACATACTCACATTTCTTCGGTATAAAAAAAAGAGTTCCCTTCATTAGCGGATTTTTCATCACAATCATAAAACGACAAGCTAAGCTTACAGTTGCAACACTTGAAGTTTAATTTGTAATTACAATTAAATAGTCAGGAAAATTTACTGTTGAAATTTAGTCCTTTTTAATGTGATATTTCCTATGAAGATATTCCTATGACATTGTTCAACAATTTTAACTTGTTAAATCCTATTTTAATATTGTAAAAAAGTAAGAAAAAATGTTTGCAACGAAACATTCCATTAAATCTTAATATATATTTGCTAGAATTCAAAACTATTATAATGTATTGAACATTGATATCATATAGTCCACTGATATTGCGAAGCATTATACACTGATAATTGATCAAGTGCTTGACATTGATATGATTAAGTATCGGACACTGCCATCATAAATTGTTGCTGATATGATAAAGGATTTGAAACTGATATGATAAGGATGACAAACAAAAATCAAATGTGATTGTGTTAATGGTAAATGTTGACCAAATGAAAGGTAGAATAAATGAGTAGCGGCAAATTTAAATTGAAATACAATAAAGTAAATTTAACATTTCGTACATTTAAAGTAATCCTTTTTTAAAATTTGCGGCGAACAAGGATCACGGATTCCTTGAACACACATTTCGACAACCATGCCTCATGCTGGAATCGAACCAGCGGCCTTCTGTTTACTAGACAGACGCTCTGCCCCTGAGCCAATGAGGCCCGCATGCGATGTCTAATATTATTGTTTATAAAGGAATTTACAAAATCCTAATTGATGGTGTTACAATAATGTGTGAAAAGTTGACATTTACGGTAGTATATATATAACGAATGAGCAAACCATGGTAACTACTCATGTATCCCAAGAAAAACCAACAGAAAGACTGAGATATTCCGGGAAGAAAGAAGGCAGGCCGAGCCGTATTCTACAACATTAGTTATATAACAATTAAAGATTTCTATGGAAATTTGTTTGGGTAGATTTTGCGCTGGCGGGGTTTTTTTCGGGCATAGTCTTGTAGTTCCTTAAGTTCACGTAACGTTTTCGGAAACTAATTGCAAATTTGCATTTTCATGTGATAGTATGTCACTTGAGAAAAAGGAAATTTTTCCTGGTGAAGATACGATGTTTCTTTCATGTGCAGCAATATCGCTAATTTCATTAATTCTTAAGAGTTTTCAAAATTAAATTTGATCCTATTAGATTGGCGTTTTTAGAGCGAAAAAATATTGTGCATGAGAAGAGAGAGAGAGAGCAGAGAATGATGACAAATATGAGATATGTGTGTAGGCAAAGCTGACAAAAATACCACTCTGAAAGTTGTAATTATGGATTAAAATATTAGAAGAGTGTTCAGGTTTTGTTGTGAAAACTAGAGAGGCAGTGTATTTGATGAGAAAAAGCTTTGTAAGGAACTGAAGAAGAAAGCTTTTTATAATCAAAATTTTTGTGAATTATTTTCAGAATTGGAAGGGTGCAAGGGATCGTTTGTCTTTGGTGTCGTTTTCTCTCTCTCCCTCCTTCTCTCTTTGTCTGTCTTTATTTGATGCGCTAACATTTGGGGAAATTTTCAAATGGAAAAAATTTAATTTTACACAGTTAAAAATTAAAGGTAATATCAGTAGAGATTAACGACAAGAATATATTCATTATTTCTCTCAGATTCGTTCAGTTTTGCAGTAGTAGATACAATAAAATTTGTGGAGTAAAAGATTATGAGGAAGCATTGCAGAAATGTCTGCGGATAATATGCTGCACAATGAAAAATCTAAAAATACAACTTCAAACTGTTTGTTAAAGAATAATGAAGGTATCACAAGTTTTGGTTAATTTCTGTGCTTTTCCGTTTAGATTTTATAAAATGATCCATTTACAAGGTCTTTTTCTTTTTTTTTCAGTTAAATCGTTGGTTTTTAAAGACTTTTTGCGTTATTTCGTAGAATATTGCAACTTTTATCTTCCAAAAAAAAAGTGCAAATAAATGTTAGTAAGACTTCTTCAATTAAATTCAGAAATGATGTCATTTGCCGTTTCGAAGTTTATACGTGGATGAGGGTAAAAGTGGAGATAGAATAAGATTGCAGTGTTCCATGTTTCATTTTTTTCCGGTTGGGAATCTATTAAATTTGATCTTTTATCAGGAAACAAGGATATTTCAACAAAAAGGATTTTGCCAAAACGAAAAGCGAAATCGGTGGGACGTGGTTATCTTGATGATCAGTTTATCTGGAATTCACCACCGAGCAAACGCAGTCGATCATCACTGATACTACAGCCGACCAAACAAGTTTCAGCTTTCAAATATGGCGAGAACCTAAATAGGGTTAGCAATTTTTCTTTTCACTTTTGCTTTTAGACGAGCCATATTTGTGCCATGTTTTCCGTTCCTATAAGATATTTCTGTGATTTATGTGAATTACTGGGAGGTTTAGTTCCAAAAATCCTCTCTTTTGTGATTCAAATATTTCTTATGTATTGTTTCGTTTCAGTTTGGATTTGAAAATGAAGATAGTGAGAGCGATTCGGAAAATATAAGATCAAAAGTGTTGGATGTTTCCCAAAAATCATTACGTCTTTCTTCAACAATGACAGAAACTCGAAAAGTTTGTCAGAAACGGGTTTCGTAAGTTGCAATTGCTGAATTTCTTAAACATTTACATTCTTCTGGAGAAGGCTTTTCATCCTGTAATTACCCTGCTTTTAGATACTTCCGTTTGTTTTGTAAACAAGCTACACGATATTCATATGTAATCACTTTAATGTATTTAAGAATGCAAGAATGTGATTAAGGGTTGCTTCGAATGCTTTGAAACCTAAACGAATATCGCTGTGGAGACAGAATATTGGTACATCTGATAATATTGGACACATGAATGGTTTTTCACTGCATAAGACGTTGAAGCCGAGAAATACCGGAACGTATACTGAGATCGATTCCATCGACGAGGGAATCGAGAAAAATATGTCTGAGAAAGTCTATGGAAACGTGAAAAAACCTTTTAAACAGATTAATGGATTAAATTTGAGTAACTGTAAGAAACCATTGATTGTGCTGAAACGAACAAGAGTTCTTGCTGGAGCCAGGTTCATCGATCATGAGGTGATTCATTTCTAGTATTAAGTTTTTAAAAATTGTTGTGAACTTACAAAGAATCATTAGCCTATTATCTTGTAGTTTCATGGAACTGAAATTTTTCGTTACAGAATGATTTGTCAGGACATGGATCTGAAAATGATGCTAGTGATGATGGTTTCGGATATTCCGAAACATTGGAAAGTTTCAGCGGATCTGATTCCGAGTCTGACTCGGACTTTTGTTCTGAAGTGAATGAGAAATTAAGGTGTGTTGCATTCCAAAATTTCTAAAAACTGGTAGTTTACTAATTTTTTTGCTGTCATATAATCTATGAATAGTAAATGTCAAGAGTTTTCAGACACCAAAATAACTCAAAATGTAAGAGCAAGCTATCAATTACAGGTAAATTTAAGTCTTTCAATTAATCACTCCACTATCTAACACATTCGTAACGATGTTTATCATCGTCGACGTGAAAAATATGTGATTTTCGATCCCATATTTTGCGCTTCATTATATTTTTGTGCTGATTTGGCCATTACATTATTGTGCATGTTAAACTAGAACTTTTTAAATAAGTAGTATTTAACTGTAAGAATGAAACCTCCCAGCGTTGTGTTGATATTACCTAACTTTTTTTTATAATCTAACTTTAACTTGTTTGTTCAGCTGTTTCTTGTGAAAATATTTAATTTAATACTTTTCATCTATGTATTTCAGAGAGAAAATCCGATGACAAACATACCAAATGCTCTATGATTGCAAATATTTCTCCAAAGGTATCTGTTTCAGCACAAGTACTGGATTTTTCGAGAAACGTGATTTGGGTTGTTGAATCTAAATTATGGCAGTTTTTTTAAAAATGTTTTTGTCTAGTTTATTTTTAGTTCCCACTTGCATCTTCAGCGTTAGTCGTTTATCTTTGCAAAATATTGAAAGGCCATTTTCAAAAGTAAATTAATTTGTAGTTCAACGTAATAATGATTTAAGAAAGTCGAAACCCTTCAATCAGTGTACCGTCGCTTACATACTTCTGAGATTCCGGAACGTTTGCCTTGTCGGGAAGCGGAATTTGAGCGAATATGCGCATTTATAAAAGAATGCATTACGAAGGATTCAGTCTCTCAAGCAATGTATGTGAGTGGTGTACCAGGTACTGGCAAAACTGCAACTGTGTTGCAAGTGAGTTTTTCTTTTACAGTTTGATTAATAATAATGACAGCAGATAATTTTTTTCACAAGCGATGGTGAATTAAGACAATTATTTGGAGAATTATCTTTTAAAATTAATTTAAAGAGGATCTGAATCTGTTGTTAGTTTTATTTGATACCTGTACATGGTAATGAGAATGCTAATAGGATTCACTGATTCATTTGAAATCACCTGATACTAATCTGCAAATTATTTTTCACAATGATTGCCATGTATACATCTTCGTCAAGATGCAAAGAATATAATGTTTCTTAAATTTCAGCGACGAAATGTTATATTTTCAGGCTGTACGTCACCTGAAAGCTTCTAAAAACTTCTCTTCATTTAATTTTGTTTCGGTTAATGCAATGGAACTAGCAAATCCAAAGCAGATATTTGTAAAAATATATCAGGATTTGTTCAATTTTAAGAAAAGAATTTCAGCAAAGTAAGCTGATTTACTTTTTCATATTAATGCTCATCGCAAGTACAAGATTTAATGATTAGGTTGATCTGTATTGTTGGCTATTCAACGTAACGTTTTTCCTAGCAGTTTTTGCCAGCCAGCTGAGGCTATTTGTTTAATCATTTCTTAATTTGTTTTCCAATAGGTTTGAATATCTGCATGTGGTTTTCTAGCATTATTTATATTTATCAGGAGGTTCCTAAGATTTTTTAACTTTATTGCAATTTTTAACATTATTCCGACTAAATTTTTTTTAATTTTGTTTAATGGATTTTAAAACGAATTTAGTGGAGCGCGGAGAAAACTAAACGATATCTTTCAATATCGTGACAGGAAACGATTACCAATTATTGTTTTAGTTGATGAGGTGAATGATGCTTATTTCTAATATTTCATATTGTGCATATTTGAATGCATTATTCTTTGTAGCGAATCACATTTATGTTGTCTCCAGTACTCGGTTTTCATTTGTAGATTGTTAACCAAACGTTTAGAAAATCAATCATACAACATAAGGTAGAAGGTGATTGGCCGGGGATTAGATGGAAGAAATTTTGAGATTGTATATAAATATTTTGTGCAAACTCTATTTGTTGACTTCCTCCATCTCTAATATAAAACGTGTCATGTAATTTTGCATTGCTTGAGCTGAATTTTGATTCAGTTTGTGCCTTTTTGACATTTGGAATCACAGAATTGATATTATGGTAAATTATTTTTCTTTAGTTGGATCTGCTAAACACTAAAAAACAGGAAATAATTTACGATATTTTTAATTGGTCGGCAAATGAAGAATCGCTTGTAAGTGTTATAGCTATTGCGAATACTCTTGATCTTCCAGAGAGACTTTTTTCGCAACGCATTTCAAGTCGATTGGTACTTTATTTTCTTATAATATAGTGACGTTACACATTTTTTTTCAGTAATTTCTCATTTGAACATTATTTACTGTAAGTTAAACAAGGCAAAAATGTTGAGTGTGGCTCGAATAATTCATTTCTTATATTTGTGTCGTAGGGTGCCAATAGGCTTTGCTTTCAACCGTACGACCACGATGAGGTTGCGTACATCATTGGTGATCGTCTGCGTGATTCAACTGTTGTTGAAGTAGAAGCTATTGAATTGGCAAGCCGTAAAGTAAGTTTGTCTTCAATGCTACACTCTTTAATAAAGTAAAAATAATTCTCAAATTAGTGTTCTTAGTTCTTCAAGCGGCTGAATTAGAGTAATATGTGAAGTTTAATTGCGTAGATAGAAATAAATGAATTTGTTTTAAATGTTAGAGCTTTTCCTGATGATGATTTTATCTCATTGTTTGAGAAGATTATTTAAATTTGGATTTTATGAAACTTTTGCGAAGTGATAGTATTAATTTGACTGTCTGTAGTAGTAAACAATTGTTGTTTATGTTTTATTTTCTTCAACAGTTTCTTTCATGTTCTACTTTTCAGGTGGCAGCCATCTCGGGTGATTTGCGAAAAGCACTCGACATCCTACGAAGCGCTACAGAACTTGCAATCAGTGCTAATCAGAAACAGCTTACTATGAAAAATGTAAACATTATCATGTCTTGCCATTGAATTAAGTTGTTTGCCACATGATTGGTAGTATTGTTTTGTAGGTACAAGATGCTATTCGTCAAGCATCTACAAGCGTTCGAGTTGAGTTAATACGGGCTTTGCCGCTTCACTCTCTTCTGCTTCTTCGTGCTGCTCTTGCTGAACAACTAAGTTCAGGTTTGTCATTAATAATGTACGAATTTCCTGATGCAATCGTTGAAAAATTTTGACAGCATACTATTCTTATTACCAACGAAGAAATGATATAATGTTATAAAGTCCATTGCATACTGACTGAAGACTAGTCATTTGAGGTCATTGAAGTTTACCATGCCTAATTTAAGTTGCGCATTTCAGGTCTTGATGAATTCCAATTTCAAATTTTTTTCAAGCAGTACCTTGTGCAGTGCAATGTTGCAAACGTTGTTCCAATGTCGACAAGTGCGGCATATCGAAATGCGATGGAAATGTGCAGGTCAGGCTAGCAAAAAATGTTTTTTAGCCTTTTTATTGTGAAAAAAAATCTGAGCAGTTTTTTTTTGAGAATTTTTTGTCTGCTACAGATAATTTGCTCTGTTCAAAGAGGCCGGAGGGGAGGGAAAATTAGTTTGAATCGATATACTGTAGTTCAGCAAGATTTTAAAGATCGACCTATTGGCAAAGAAAGAAAATATACGTACTATTGAAGCAACCAGAAGTTCTTTTTGTGGAAAACTGAATGTTATTTCTTAGTCAGTTACCTACAGTCCATATGCATTGCGTGTCTGTTTAAAACACAGCACAGGTCAAAGGTGCCGGATATAGCAATCATAGAATGTATAATTTCGGACCAATCAGACTGAAAAACATCGTAAGTAAGAATTCATCGGATATAATAATTGAAGAGTAAGCAAAAGCCAGCGAATTGGAATCAGTAATAGTCCGAATCATTTATATGTAGTGCTTATACCGTATTTCTAACATTCTTATTGAATTGCTAATTATTAAATTTTAAATTTCTGCAAAATTATTTCATTATTATTACAGAAAAATAATTAAAATACATCATTATTATGGTCCTCCCGATACCTTGTCTTCCATTATCACTTTAATTTCAGCGCATAATAGTGGAAATGATTTTTCTTCTTTTTCTAATAATTACTTTTTTCTTTATTGCAGTGAACGATTGTTGGTGGCAGCATCAGGAACTGGTATTATGTCTCGACGCTTCCGTCTTGGAATGACAACGCATGAGGTACAGTTTGCTTTCAAACGGATCGACGAATCAATCTTTTGAAAGAATTTTATGGATTGCTTTTTCTAGTCTTCCTTAAATAGCAACTGTAGTGTATCGTTGTGGCAGTCAAATTGATGTCAGGTATGATAGTTGAAATAACTGAAAATTCTTTAATGTTTCCATATGTAGATCTGATTGGTTTCTCTCCTATTTTACAAAAATTTCGAGTAAAAATGTAGGATTCTTCATGATTTCATTTTCTTAATCATAAAAAATTTTTCGAGCGAAGGATATTTGAAATGTTATAAATTCCTTTTTAATTGATTTGTTTTAAAATGAAATCTGCTGTTGAAAGTATTTCGTGATTTTTCTTTTTTTTTTTGGATAACATTTATTATTAAATTGGGGTCCATGTAGTTCATATGGTCATGTTTTTACGTATTAATAGTTTTTCTTGTCAAATCAACTAATCAAATGGATCACAGATTTAATACATTTTCACATTATTTGATACATTTTTTAAATTACTTTATATATAGTACCTTTTTTTGGTTTAATTACCCGAGTTCGAGTAGGTGATCCGCATGTCGAGAGATTGATACGATACTCATACAAGAGTTCAATCCCCAGATATGTCATCACCGACGACATACGTTTGCGACGGTCGGTCGGGCAACCATAGTCGCAAGAAGAATGGGATGTAACAGTTTCAAATACCTTGGCTTAACAATCTTCGACAATGGCCGTATGAAAGAAGAAATCTACGCCACCTGGATGAAATGGGCGAGAAGTACAACAAGAAGTCACCCTAAGTCGAAAGCACAATAGCAAGGGAAGTGGAACACATCAACTTCCATCTAAGAAGCCGGACGTATGAAGACAAAGCTCCACAGAAAGCGGACCCTGCAACCAAGCGGGACAAGCTCTAAAACGGAAAAAATATATATAGTACATTTATTTACTATGTTTCTTAGATGAATACAATTCAGGATGAATTCAGCATTAACAAGGCAGGTATTTGCTGAATATCTAGGCGAATGTCTTCTAATTAATTACTTGTCTTCTTAGGTAATTATTTTGTTGTTTCAGGAATGATTGAAATTTTGTTTACATATCTCCATTTTATTTTTCAATTCTGGTATTTCTAGAATCAATAACAGCTTGTAATTATTTTGTAGTATTTTATCGATTTTTCATCATTGTCCATAAAATTAATTAACTTTTACTTTTTTCCTTCAATTTTTGAAAATATGGCGATAAAGGCATGTGCCTTTTGTGTTTTTTGTCAAGTTTTTTTTTTTCAACTTCCCATTGAAAAATAAAATGGAGATATGTAAACAAAATTTTAATCATTTCTGAAACAAAAAAATAATTACCTAAGAAAATAAGTGATTAATTAGAAGACATTCGTCTAGATATTCAGCAAATACCTATCTTCTTAATGCTGAATTCATCCTGAATTGTATTCATCTAAGAAACATAGTAAATAAATGAATATACTATATATAAAGTAATTTAAAAAACTATCAAATCATGTGAAAATGTATTAAAAATCTGTGATCCATTTGATTAGTTGATTTGACAAGAAAAACTAATGTGTAAAAACATGACTATATGAACTACATGGACCCCAATTTGATAATAATTCTCATTTACTTCCGTTCGATCAATCTTTTGAATTTTGTTGATTTTTTAGGACCTTATTTTCACATTTGCTAGGAATTTGTGTGTTAACTTTGGTTTTTTCAGTAAATAACCCTTGTTAATCCTATACTTTATAATTTTTGATTTTTTTTATTTATGAAATTTAAGAAAAAAAAGCTAGGTGCAGTAAAAGAAATAATGAAAACAAAAGAACAAATTAAAGTTTTAATGGGTATCAAGGTGAAATTTAACAATTATTAATTAGAAAAAGTGTAGATCATGAAGAAGGTACTTTAGAACTTTAAAAAAATTGCTGTACTACAATGTTGATTATAGTTCAGGTTTGAAACTTATTGATTTTTTCCATCTTTTTTGTTTTATTTGAGAGTTGAGACGGAAGACTAATAAACAACAGGAGAAAATATATTCTTTATTTAAGGCATTTCTATTCATGCGATATTTTTATTCCATTTTTCATTCATTGTATAACATTCTTTCCAATTCTGTATGAGCTAAACTCAATGGTTTTTTAAAATGTTTGTTAATGGTCACATATCGTTGAAATTGAAATATTTGGAAAATTTTATATAAAAAACTATCATCGATTTAAGGGAGATATTTACCAATTACAGCATTTTCACCTAATGGATTTTTGTATTTGTAAGTCCAAAGTAATTTTTTTAGCTTTCAAGAAAATTGTTTACTTGTATGTCGATAGTTTCTTTCAATTTGATTGGTATATTTATATATTTTTTTGTATAAAAAAAAACAAGAATTTTTATAATTTCTTATTTTTTATCAAAATATTTTCTGTTATTTTCAATGAAATTTCAAATGATTCATTGTAATTAGAATTCTAAGAAGAAAAGAAAAAATTTCATTTTTTTACATGAAATTATGGTTTTTTATTTTTGTGTGTCTTACAAGTTTTCTATCCATCAATTTGTCTTTTTTTTTTGTTTCCGCCAACATTAAAAAATTTTACAGCGAAAATTTTTGTGAAATAAATAAATTTTTAGCGAATTCGAACTTGTTACTTGCCGTTTTATTTTGTACATTTCATGGTATCAGTTGCCATTAATTTCATTTATTTTCATGGATATAAAGTTGTTCGGTGCATAATGAAATGTATTAATTTGGGAATAGAAAGAAAAATTTTTTATACTAAAACTTTGAAATCAATTTTTCATTATTAAGGAGTTTTGAAATCAAGCATAGGAATATATTGAAAAAGTTGTTTAACAGATGAGATGATAATTTTTGAATTTTAATTAAGTTTAATTACTTTATTAATTAATGAAGGATTGTTTATAAAAAATTGATTTTATTAATTGAACTTGTTGAAGTGATGAAAGAAGAAAAAAAAATAATAAAAATCTTTTTTCTTAAAATCCAGTCGTATATGAAAATATAAGATTGTTATGAAATATTTTTAGGAAACGAAAGTATTCATCCACGTCGTGATATGATCAATGAATGTTACATCGTCTAGAGGTTGGTATTGTGATATAATTAGATTTCCGGAAGTGTCATGATTTTATCCAGGAATTTAATGCGATAAAAGAGATTCCTGGACCGATATTGTGGTTAAGTTAAATTTCCGGAAATCCCAAGAATTTATCCAAGGATTTAAGAATGTTTTTTTGGAGGTTTTTTTATTTGTTAATGCAATAAAAAAAAATTCCGGATTGTAGTTGAGATAAATGTTGGTTGTTCAAGAGATTAATATTGTTTGAAGTTAAATTTGCAGACATCCCAAAAATTTAACATTGTTTGCTAATAATTCTTTATTTGTCCATGTATAATTTGATTCAGTGCAAGATATATATCTAAGTTGTAATTAATGAAATATTTTTAGGGAGTGAAAGGGACTTTTTAATTAATGAAGGCATTTGGATGAGAGTATGAAATTATGAAAGATAATTGATAGAGAGGAATAAATGAGGGTGACAATTTCTTTTTTGTGTAGATAATTACCGTATGGGAGATGGGAAAACTAGTTAGAAGTTAAATGAAAAGGTAACAATGGAAATGTTGACGTTTTTGTAATACCTACCTATATAGCCTTTTTTGTGATACCTATGTGGATTCATCCATCTCTCTCAACTAGTTGAATTTTTTTCATTTGATGAAATAAATAATGATTGCTGATGGGTTTTTTTTCAATTAATATTGTAGTGGTTGAAATGTTTTATTTTCCAGTTTAGTTGGGAGCAGAGCGACGTAATACTTTTTGCAATATTTCAATTACATAATGATCAAATGTAGTAAAATGATTTCTTTTTCTTTTTGTTTTAATTTAATAAATATTCTTTGATTTCAGGAATGTATTTAAATATGTTTTAGGACGAATTCAAAAATGAAGAAAAAATGGAAAAGGTGGGCCTTTAACGAAATGCAAAAATGAATCGTTGGGGAGAGGAATATAGAAAAAAGGCAAGCAGAGATAATTTGAAAATGAAAAAGGATTTATTTGTGCTTTTCGCAAACTTATCATTATAAACCATATGACTTTATATATAATTAATTGTTTAATCGATTATAGATTAATAAATTTTTGATTTAAAAAAGATTTTTTTTGTTTCTGAATTTTACTAATTTTTTTAAAATTTAGCATATAAATTTTGCAAATGATGGTGATCAGAGTAATTCTTAATGAATGCTTTTTGAAACTTTAATAATGGGTTTTTTTCTTGTCTAATAATTTTTAAAGGATTGTAAAATAAATACAATGACAAGGATAGATGAATTTTTTACCTTAGGAAGAATATATATATCTTTCAGGAAGAATCTGTAAATTGATCCGTTCGAATATGAAAAGCAAGGATATGAATTTTTTAATAATTTTCTTTTTTTGTTAGTCACTAAATATATTTAATTTCAGGAATGTATATATACATTGCAGATGTTTTGTGACGAATTGAATTATCGATTTATAAGACCATTCATCGACCACTTTTATCGTTGGGAAAATGGAGTGAGAAAAAAACACATTGATTTATTTTGGATTGAAATGTCCTGTCGATCAGAAAAAATTTTTTTTTGGCTTTTGAAATAAAAAAAAAAATGGAAACGAAACAAATTGATTTTTAGTGAAATTGGTTTGATTTTAAATAGAAAAGAGATTTTCATGAGTGTTATAGGAATGGCTATGTTCTTTTTTCAGCCTTGAAAGATATTGATGGATGTATATATTTGACTGTGAGTTAGAAATAGTATATGAAATGTTGAGAAGATGGAGTTGAAATTAATTATATATATTTTTATTAATAACGATAGGGCTGAAGTAAATGTATAGATGATAATGGAGAAATAGGAGAGCATTGTGAACTTTGAAATTTGTTATTAAGTGTTACTGAAGTGTTATGGGAATTGTAGACAGGGGAAGTATAAACAAGAATTTCATATGGTATATATTAATGATGTTAATCTTATACTGATTAATTTTGGGGTTATTTTTTAAAATCATTTCTTTTAGAAATATTTAATTCTTAATAAATTTTTTAGGAAATATATTGTTTTTTTTTAGTAATTTAGAATTACACTTTTTGAGTTGTTTTTTTTCTTTTTAATTTTTTATTTATTAGTATTCTACAGAATTGAATGAGTGATCGCATGGATTTTTCAAAGTTTTTTTATGCTCCCTTGGTTTGTAACAATTTTTTATTAATTAAGGTAATTTGCCAACCATTGTTTTTTTTTCCATTTTATGATTGCAGAAAAAGAAATTTTGTGGAGTTTTTTGGTTTTTTATAAAATTTTTGTTTCCTTTTAATTAATGGTCAGGGAAATTGCAATTTTTTTCTCTTCATTTTTAAATGCAATAATTTTTTACATACATATTCATTACATTTATATACAAAACATATACAATAATTTTCAGCAAAAAAAATCTATTTAATTTTGGAAATGGATTGTGCAAAAGATAAAGCTTTCATAGAGCACTGATTCATCGTCATTATATCCATGAATTCATCATTGATTCTAATATTTTCTTCCTTATTTTGTTTGCTAATGTTAAAGGAAGCAATAGCAAAAATGGTGTTTTTTTTATTTGATTTATTATTTGCTTTATTCTTTATTTCTGTTGAAATTCCCCTAATTTTTTGTGCATTGAAATAACTGAATGATTTTTTTTTATTATAGAATTTAATAGTGAAATAGATGATTGAAGCATTTACAGCTTATTGTTAATTATTTTACGAGATTTTAACTATTAAGTTTGTTTTTACAGTTACTCATTTTTGCAACATTTAGCTATTTTTGCAGTTTTCTTTTTTTTTATTTCAATTTTTTATACTTTGTTTTTCAGTGATTATTGTCGTTGTAATTTTCAAAATTTCTCATTGTGAAATAATACTAATAGACAATTAGCAATTTTTTAAGATTTTAATTTTTTTTTTCGTATTTCTCGAAATGTAGTAAAAATGAAGAAGGATTAGAATATATAAGCGTTACATTTAGCGTTAGATTTCAAGTCATGGTCAGGTTCGATAAATATTATCGATAATAGAAATTTGAGGATGAAAGTAGTTTTCGAATTTGCAATAATCTCTGTTCAGTCTGTTGTTTTCCTTTTGGTTGCAATCAATACAAATTTTATTTTAAATTTGGCTCCAAAAATTGATATTAATTTAGATTCTATGACTTTTTAGTGTCCGTTACATTGTTTTGTTGGCTACTGGACTGTTTAACCGATTGTGAAGGCTAATGGATTTCATTTAATTTCAGGAAAAAATTATTTGAAGGAAAAAAACGAATTGATATAGAAATAATATAGTGATAATGAAGTAGTAATAGTAATAATAAAAAAAGTAATTTTTGGATTCAATTATTATTTATTATAATTGAATTTTACTTTAAAGCCATGAATTTCAATACGTTCAATTTTATCATAGAAATAGTATTTCTAACCGTCATGCATACATATTTTGAATTTTCATGCATGAAATTTTACGCTACTATAAATGTATATAGTGCTTGAGGAATCCTTGTTTTAATTTGCCGATAGAAATGCTCAAATATTTGTGTGTTTGATGAAACAGTTGTTAAAAGTAGAATTGTAGCATTATTAAGTTTAAATTAAATTTGCATTGATTTGAAGTTATTAATAAGCATTTTTAATTCGTTTTGGTAGTTGAGCCGAAATTTAATTTTTCGCACAACGCATCATGGATGTGTTATTTGTTGAAATTATTTAGAATTATTGATCGTTTAAATTGTTTTTTTTTTTCCTTTTGCTAATTATGCTATTTTAATGATAGATGTGGTTTTTTTCACAGAAAAAAAAAAAAAACGATTTGCTTCTATTAATTCAGATTACGGAAAAATTCGGTTATCAAGGGATATTTTTTATATCATAAATTCATCCTTGTAAACTAAAAGATCGAATCTTCCTTGTCTAATTATTTTATAATTAATCGTTTAATAGATTAGAGGTAAATCGGTTTTAATTTAAAAATATTTGTTTTTCTGATTTGCGAATTTTCCAAATCTTTTTTATCCCTTATTTTCCAAAAAAAAAAAATCAACGAATAATTTCAAAAATGATAATTACTTCAATGAATGCTTTTGAGCTCTTAGATGGAATTGTTTTTCGCCATAATTTGTTAAGTATAGCGCAATAAAGTGACAAAGATAAATAAGTTTCACTTTAGGGAAGCGTTTACGTTTTAAGTAGGAATTTCAGGAGGAAATCTTTAGCAGGTAGTGTGGAAGGAATGTCATATATATGTTTGAATTAATAAGTTTATTTGTTTTAATTATGTATTTATTGAATTGGTGGATTTGTTTTTTAATTAATGTTATTCATTTATTTTTTTTATTTAAGTAATTTGTTATTGATTCTTTTACTTCTTATTGTTAGTTAAATGATTAATTGACTTTTTCGTTCGTAGTGTTCTGTTGCTGCATCATGGAAGTATCGCTTGATTTATTAGTTGAATTTATTTAAAGCGCAATGCGAATTTGCATCATTTAGTTTAACGGATGCTTTATGTTTCCGCTTATCAAATTTTAGTCTGTCACTAATTAAACTTGGCGTTAGATTAAAATGAATGAGTTGAGGGTGATGATAATAGGATTAGAAAGAATTAATTCTTGCTCAATCTAATATAACTATATTTTTAGTATGATTTTAATGGTATATAAATATAGAAATACATTCAATAAAATAATTTTAAGATAAATTTTTATTATAATTTATTGATTTCAGTGTTTTAAAATTTTCAGTGAAATTTTAAAAAAGTTGGTATATTTTTTTAATTATTCTTATAGTAATTTTGCAGTAATGATATCTTTCCTTTGATTATTTTATTGATGTCTTAAATTTGGTTCTTGCAATGTTTTTTGTAATTATTTTGTGAAAAAAAATATTTGCTTAATTGCAATAAAAATTATTGACAATGGGATAGGACGGAAAGATAAAGGTATATAAGTATTTAATTAAGGGAAAAAGAATAAGTTGTATGGATTAGATTATATATTTGTTAATACTTTACGAAAAAGTTGAATCAGGTTGAAAATTTATTTTCCGGAAATTTATTCTTTTTCGGGAAATTTATATTCTTTTCGGAGATTTATTTTATTTTCCGGAAGTGCTAATAATTTTTATAATTATTTTGAATCATATATAGTTGTAAACATTCTACAATGATTGTAACAAAAACATTACGAAAATGGATTCATTTCGATGGAAAATTTACTAAGTATCGTAGAAAATTTTTTCTTATTTCTCGAAAGTACCATTTTTATTTTTTTGGATGTTATATAATTATAATGTTTTGTATATGATTGTAATGAGAAATATTCATTTCTTTTTTTCAGACTACCTTTTTTTTTCTGGTAGAAGTTGGTAAATTAAAAAAAAATTTAAAATTTGTGCTAATATTAAAACTAGAAATGGAAAGTAAAAGAGTCTGAATGTCAAAAGAATGTTTTATTCGCTCAACTGAATGCAGTGACGAACAGTATTTTTTAGGGGAAAGCATGCTTAAAATTGATTACTTTAATTAGTTCAATCATCCCAACCCTGGAAAGTAATTTTTTTTCTAGGAATTTTAATGCAAGAAAAAAAGCAGTGTGATGTTTTAATAAGAATTGTTCATTCTTCATTTATTTTCTAATCTTCTCTGTATGTAGTGATTAAGAAAATCAACTATTGATAACAATCGAAATGAGTAATTATTATTCTGCAAGTTTCAAAATTTCAACCTTTTCATCTGTGCAATTTTGTATATAAAAAAATTTTTTTAAATGTACATTGTTAGCTTATATTTGAACTCTTTTATATCGACGATATCTTTATAGTCAAATCGTACATTTTTTTTTTTAAATTATAATATATAATTTTTTTTTGCAGAGAATATCAGCACTGGCCAATATTGTGCAACGATTCGGCAGCCGGGTTCGTGAAGTCTTGGCGACAGCTTCTGAGGCTATTTCAAATGCTGTTGTCGATAATGATTCGATCACGGTTTGTAATTTGCATTCACCTTGTTTTTTGTTTTTTCGTTACACAAAGATGCTTTTATTTTTAACCTCTAGTCATTATTGTAGCTTATTACAAGATTTGTATGAATGAAGTTTTGTTAAAAAAAAAAACAACAACCGATAATTGCAATTCTGCCCAGTAATTATTATCTGATCTCGAGAGTATTCGAACTCTAGATTTTCAAGAATGTTATTTTAAACCATTGAAGGGTGAGATTTTTTTTTTCATAAATATATTCATTTTTACATTGTACACAAGCTGTAGTATCCATGGCGACTTTTTTCCAAAAGAAGAAGTTTTTTCTCCTTTAACAGTATTAGTGTGATATAATTAGCTAAATGTAATTCAGACACCAGTGGAATCCATGTCTCGTTTTATCAAGGATATGAATGAGAAAGGTATGGCAGGTTTGGCTGCGGAATATCGTAAAATTGATATGGATGATGCATCATTCGGCTCTCATAAAGCTTTCACAATGAATATGTCTAAAAATCGTTATTCTGGTACATTTTTAATTTTTAGGTTTTATAAAATTTATTAGGTTTTGTAGAATTTTTTTCTAATTGATTTTTAGATAGATATTATTTATCAATTGGTTTTTTTTTTCAAAAAATTTAATTTTATAAATTGTCATTTTGATTATGATTCAGAGAATTTTTTTTGTAGAAATATATTGTATTTCTTTTTTTTTCTTCATTAAAGGAAGTTATTTTTCATGTCACATATTTTCAGTCTTTAAAGCTTGCGTATGAAAGAAAAAAATTTCAGATGTTTTATGTATTGATGAAACACGAGTAGTTTTGAAGATTGGGCCCGCCGGAAATGGAGATTATATTCATGCAAATTATGTGCTGTTTTCTGAATGCCAAAACAAATTTATCTGTACTCAGGTTTTTCTTGATTTCTTTTTTTCAATATTTCGAAAAACTATTTTTTTATTGTGCTGAGGTGGAATAGCAAATAAAAGCTATTTGTTAACAAATTCAAGCAGCTATGCTTTGTTCATCGTTATTTGAAACGATAATTCTTCAGGGTCCTTTACAGTCAACCAAAGATGATTTCTGGAGGATGGTATTTCAGGAACGTGCTGAAACAATTCTGATGCTTTGCAGGTTTATATTTGCTATTTGTAATGTAATTTATGATGAAGATAATAGTTTGCTGTTATCGTTATGATATTATGCCATGAGTAGTTGAATCGTAAGTAGAATAAGTTGTGGGAGTTGTATTTTTTTATCGCAAGTTATTTTGTTGGTATAATTGAGTAAGCGGAGAGTAATTATTTTTAATTTATAAGCATTACTCATTTTGGTTTCACTATTCTTCATTTATCCTGTATTTATATTTGAAACAATCATTTTCCAAGGCTGCAGTTTTCATTTTGCAGAATAAGACTTGATGTGTTTGCATATGTTGTTTTTTTAGACCATCTGAAGATGGTAAACCAAAATGTGCGGTGTATTGGCCGGAGAATGGCGACAAATTAGAGCTTAGCACGGTGGATGTTGAGAAAGTTAGTGAAGGAAATTCTGATTTCGAAGTTCTATTTTTTAAAGTACAACTCCGAGATGAATTCAAACAATCACCGTCTATAAGCAACAAAGATCCACTAGTAGTGAAACAATATCGATGGAGCACGTAAGTAATTTTTGCCAATATTTCGGATATCCTATGGTATTAGGTTAAATGAACGTTGACTATCCAGTAGCTTGCTAGTATTACATTTTATGATGTTAGTGTAGTATTTATTCTTGTGTCAGATGGCCAGATCGTGGTATTCCAAGTCATGAGAACGCGATGATCCCTTTAAAGTTGTTATCATTGGTGAGGGATACTCGAGCGCCATGTATTGTGCACTGTTCTGCTGGGATCGGACGAACTGGTACCGTTGTAGCAATCGAACTTGGGATTAGACGATTCCATGATGGCCGTAGAGTAGATCTGGCAACGGTAAACTATTTTTGATTTTCCTATTATGACTCGAAAATTATTTAGGGCATTAAAAGTTTGAAAATAGTTGATGTATTTTTGAAAATGTTTGTTATAAATAACTAAATTTGATAATTTCTGAAAATGTTCTTGCATGAATAAGATTAAGAGAATTGGAAAAAAATTTTATCTTTCAGCTTGTAAAAGATCTCAGAAAGAAGCGAGCACAATGCATACAAACCGAAATTCAGTATTTATATTTAAGCCGTGTGTTAACGGAGTATGCTTTGAGCTCTGGTGAACTGCTATCTGATGATATACGTCGTGCAGCGGAATCATTTCTTAAAGAATACGATTCTGAAATTAAGAAGTAACATTGTTTAATGTTAAATCATTTGCAATTTATGTGGAAGTAAAATTCAAAAATTAAAATTAAGGAGTAACAAATTTTTTAGTGAGAAAAAATTATGCAATGATAGGTTAAACAAAGTTTAACTGTTATTTTTGTTGAAAATTTTTCTGGTTCACTTGTCAACAACTTTGTTATCCGTCATTATTAAATTAGAATCCAATTCAGTAGTCATTGATTAGTTTTACTAGCTGTGTATTAGTTTGAATTTAGAGAAACCTACTGATCAAGCATCGAATTTTAATCAAAAAGCTTTAAATTTAAATCTCAATTTATGAAATAACGATATCTTAGCAACTCTTTACATAATCTATATTAAATGTTTTTCAAAGTTGTTGTTTTCACTTTTTATTTTTACCTTGGTATTTCTAAATTTTGTAGTTTACATAATAAAAGCCTGTGAATTTGATACTTCTGAAATAAAGTAAATAATATGGGAAATCTTTGGAATGATTATATCCTGCAGTGCTTCGTATCTTTCAATAATTATGCCGTTCTTTATCGAGTTTTAATTTAACTTTATTTGCTTTGTTGGAATTGATTCCGTTTCATTACCTAGATGTTTTTGAAATCAGGAATTACGATAAAAGAATCACTAGAAAATATCGCATGATCAGGTTTCATACCATAAAATGTTTCTGGAATTAAGGTTTTTTTTCCATTTTGTATAAACTTAAAATACAAATAAAAATTAGAAGACTGGACGGTTTAGAGAGAAAGAGATGCAGAGATTGCTTTCAATTCCAGGAATTGTAATTGCGGTTTTTTGTAAATTTAAATTCAACAAAATGGTTACATGCAGTGTAATTAATTAATCTCATTTACTGAACTTTTCATTTATCATGATATTTAAATAATTTTGTTAACTTCTAGTACCGCATACTTTTTTTCCGTTTTTAGCGTTTGCCCCGCTTGGTTGCAGGATCTGCTTTCTATGGAGCATTGTCTTCATACGTGCAGCCCCTTAGATGCAAGCTGTTGTTGTGTTCCATATCCCTTGTTATTGTGTTTTGGACTTGGGGCGATTACTTTATCTTCTACTTCCTGCCCATTTCATCCAGGTGGCGCAGATTTCTTCTCTCATATGGCCAT
>JABVXS010000950.1:0-20584 GCA_013365335.1 Madathamugadia hiepei | reverse complement strand
ATAAATTATTGTTTTACCAAAAGTACTTAATAAATTGCGATATAAGAAATATTAATTTTAGTTATTACCAATTTATATGAAAGAAGTACTTCACCTATCGGATGTCCGGAGCACCTTATATTCGGCATTACCGTTATTGGCTTTATGGATCAGTAAGAACCTGTCATCATCATTGTCGTCCTACCTGAGTGTCCAGAGAAAGGACCAACAATCAGTTGGTAGGACAATACTTGTGAAATCCTTCAATGGCGTCGGATCAGCTGGTCTAGCTATCGGTCTTATCACTATACCACTGATAAGACATAGTGTTTTAGCTTTGATCGTTGTTTGTGCTGCCAATGCATTTGCTGGTTGGTAATTACCCATGTGATTATTTAATTAATTGAAATATATAATGATTAATTTTTAATTTATAAAAAATTTCAACGGTAATTTTCAGGCTTACATACTCCTGGTGTATTTACTGCACTGTTGCAAATTGGTCCAGCATATACGGGTTCCATTACAGGCATTGCTTTTTCTGCTGGACACATTGCTAAGTTGGTTTTTTTTTTTGAAATTATATTAAAATTTTTTGTAAATATTGAAATTACTTCTAAAACTTTTGAAATTGTTAAATGTATTCCAAAAATCGTCTTAGAAGATAGAATTTAGAGGTTTTTAAGATAAATTTTTTTTAGAATCTTAATCTTAATGCGGAATATCTAATTCATATTACAAGATATTTATTCATTAAATAACATTTTTTTAATTATATTAATTTTTTTCTTCCAAAAGAAAAATAATTTAAGCATTGTGAATAAACTGACCAATGGATTAATTCTACATTCGTGGTCCGGTTCTGCCGGACAGTGGAAACTTCTGTATACGATATCAGCAATTGTTGCATTTTTACCGGCGATATTTTTCTCACTTTGGGGTTCCGCCGATCTACAACCATGGGCAATTCCAAAACTGAGAAATTCGACGGGAACAGGAAAGAAGAATCCGGTCGAGGACAAGGAGGATTTGACAGGGACAATATCTTCATCGGAATATCCTGTTCAAACACTACCTGTAACTGTTTAAAAATTAATTATGCTGCCTTTAATTTCGATCTTTCTTGTTTTTGCTCCTCAAAATTGAAATTATTAGTGCAGGAAGGGAAAAAGAAAGTTCATGCAATTTATCATTGGACATTTTAGGTCTAATCTTCGATCTTTTGTTGTACAACTTCGGGAAGGCATAATTTGGGAATATTGTGCACTGTACATTTACTACATAATCTTAAGCCAATTTTATTGGCTTTTGCTGTAATTAATTAAATTTCATTTTAATTTCTTACTTAAAAAAAAGAAGTGATTCGTTTTGTACGTACATTGTACTACACATTAATTGCATATATTGAAAATGTGTGAATGAATAATTGTTACTTTTCATTAATTAATTTTCCTGTAATTAATCAACTACTTAATTACTTGTGTCAAATACTGGTGATACTAATTTAATTAATTATCTATTTTTTTGTTTATGTTTATCAAGCAAAACGTTTTGTATATGCGGATGTAATTTGCATCAGAATGGTTGTCATGCAGCATACTGTATTTCGTGATTCAGTATAATTACATAAAGAAAATCAATGTGCTTGCATTGTTACAGAATAGTCAGAAGTATTCTTCAGAATAGCATCATTACAAGTAATCTGAAATCAAAATTGTTATTCATTAAGTTTTTAAGTCTCAAAATTCCAAACGATCGAGAATTATTGATTGGTTGGGAAGAAAAACAGTAATTGATTGCATTTTTCAATTTCTTTTTATGCAAATTTTTGAACTTTGGAACGAATCTAGAAATCGTGATTTTTTTCAACTTCATTTTCTGCATTCATTCAAGCAAAACAAGTAGTGTGATCTACTTGTTGTTAGCGATCGATAGATGCTCAGATATTTTGACAGTAAATTTTCAATTTACAATAAATTTTAAAAATGAAATTTTACCTCTCGCAGTACAGCAATGCTTTGTTTGACATATTATGGGAATGCTTGAAATGCTTTAAAAACCTTGTAAATTATCAGATGAGGAAAAGATATATCGCAAGTTATGCAATAATCAATCAATCAATCATGATACAGCAATCGTTGCAGCTGGTTGCTATACTACTGATAACGTCTGATAAGCTGATAAACTAATTAATTAATGATTAGCATTCTGCCATTCTTCATTGATAACTAATGGGGAATGCTTGATAAACAAATGGATCACTAGCAATCTGGAGATCATTAATTGCTTGTGATTAGGCTTTTCTTTCTGCTATCATTGTCAAGCGGTAGGGATGAAACGACGATATGGGATAAAATAGAGATAGCAAGGAATGATGGATACGGTAACGGATGAATTGGTAAAAATCAAGAAATTCATTTATGCTTGATAAGCTAATAAAGTATTGCCTTCACTTACTCATTTCATCCTGCACTCAGTATTTGGGGTAAGTCAGAAGGTTTACAGCATTCATTGATAAGTTTAATTGCAACAAATTTTGATCTTCAAACGGCTTCATCAAAAATTTTATTTTTCAAAGATAACATTTGTTGTTACTCATCCAGTTATTGATTAATTTTTACCTTCTCATTACTCATATGCAAATTTCATTGAAATGAATTGATTAAGATGAAACAGGCTTAAGAGCAGTAACATCGCTTGGTGAAGCTGGCTTACGAGCAGCAGTGATAACAGAATTATTTCTGACAGTAGCTGCACAAGGTAGGATTAATGCAACCATCGGTAGTATGGGTCCTGATGACTGCAAATGGCATTTTTGCGATACTGTGAAGGTGTATTTGCCTGCAGTAATAACTTTCCTTTCCAAATTACAATATTTCAATTATCAATTGAACTTTTGTCAATTTGATAGTATTTAAGATATGAATTTATACAGGTATGCCATGAATTTGCACGGATTCTTGTAGCTATTAGGATATAAATGAATTGTTTTGAAATAATTTTAAGAAATTAATTTTCGTAATTTACAGGAAGAGATCAAAAGGCTGGGTGATCAAAATGTCATACATTACTTAACAAAAGATGCCATTCGAGCAGTAATTTAATTCGAAAATTATGCAATGCCATTCTGAAGGGAAAATTCACCAACGTTCATTTGGTGGACAAAGCATTAATTATGGGAAAGGTGGTGTTGCTCGACGGTTTGTGGAAATTTTTCGAATTAAAAAACAATTTGAAATCCTTTGACAAGAAATTTCAAAAAATTTCTTCGAAATTACTTCTTAAGCTTTTACAGACAAAAATTTTGTATTAAAAAAGTTAATTTTGGTAATTTATTCAAATCAAATTGATTCAATTGTTTGTTTGCAAAATTTAATTAATCCTCAATGCAAATATCGTCAAAACTTTGCATCACTTTGATCTTATTTCATTTCTAAAATTTATCGGAAAGAATAGATCTAATTATAACTTTTCTATATTAATTTATTTTTTTGTGGTTGTAAAATGGTGCGATATTAGTTTATTTTGTAGTACACGTTCCGTAACTGATTGTACGCGTCATTCTATGTTGCATACGCTTTACGGTATGTAATTGCAATTTCACTGCAAATATTTTATCAAATATTTTGCACTTGACCATAGAATGCATGAAGGAAGGTGCTATTGCGATGAATCTTGGAGATGGAACTTTCCATCGTTTCTGGTAAGTTTTTTATTTTATAGTTCAGTGGCTCACTTGTATTCGTTGTCTTCGTCATTGTGGCTTAGCTTCCCAAACAAAGATTTGTAATTTAATCCACGTTTGAAAACACATAAGATGAGATGAAATGAAATTGTCGGGACTGTGCAATGAAACTTTCCTGAGTGAGGCATAGCATTCGAATAACTGTCACCACACTTGGCACCTGAGGTTCGTTTGTCATGGCCTAGCAAGCTGCAATGATGACAACGGAATCCTAAGATCATAAGTTTTATATAGAGTGACCTTCTCTTGGATGGATGTCCTCACAGGGATAAAAGCTTTATCTGTTTAGGTTTGGAGTGAAAGTTGTCCTTCTCCTACGACAATTCCTCAAAGATATCCTGCCCGTGGACACACTTTTCTGACCATATAGGGTACACCTGTCTGGCATGGGACACTCTACCGAAAGCTCACAACCACCTGCTCACCAAGCAAGTGCCCAGTGGGAAAATGTGGAGATGACCCCGCACTCGGTACAAACGACATGGGATAACAGTATTTGTTGTTAGACCATCCACGATAATTTAGCATGGTTTAGAAAAATTAAAGAATCTTTGAGCTTTTGCAGGGAACCATTAAAAATATTGGCTACATGTGTCTATGGCCCAACTTATTCTAGCCTGTACGTAGTACCAATGGTGATGGGAATGCAATAACCACCCGTGCTAGGCTACAAACAACCGATATGGAATTCAATGAATGGTTGTTTGAGACATGACTTGTCTCTCCGCTTTTGCCCAAGGGATCCCATGAAGAGCACTATGGTGAGTATTGTTCCTCATGTGACATCCTCAACGTGAGATGGGCGACACTGTCTAGTGACCCCACTCAAACCTCTCCGCCACTGCGAGGCTCTCACCATGGAAAATCACTAAATCATTAAAAAATTTCTTTCCTTTTGTTTTCCGTTCCTCTCTCTTTTCCTCAGCCATATATGCCAGTTGTTTTGAATCATCAATTTTATGTGCGCATAAATAAAAGATTGAAAGCAATTCTTACGTGATTTACGTGTTATTTTACTCGAGCAACTGAAGTTACCTTCCACTTGACACTCAGTTGGTATAAATCGATGGTACTAATGTCTGACTGATCAGTTTCCCTCTGATAACGAGGGAAACGTCGGATCCGTTGATCGTCATAGTGTTCAAGGATAAACTACAAGATCTCACTCTGCTCCCCTTCAATTCAACAACTGACCATTCGCCAGAACATGTATACGGTACCCCACAGTATGTAAGTTTTACGGTAGCTTACTTACGGTATAATTTGGTTCATTGTTTCTTGTAAATTGTAGTAAATTTCTGAAGCACTCCGATGCGCAATGCTCCGTTCGCATCAGTGTGAATGTGTGTCTGTGATGTCGGGCATGCGGGTGTGTGTGTGTGTGTGTGTGTGTGTGTGTATGTATGTATGTCATGCATGTACACATGGAGCGGCAACACACATCTGACGTCCTCTTGTGCACGTGGCAACACCTTATATAATGCAGTATGTCTTTTACCATTCCACTTTCATGGCAGTTATGTTAACTGTTTGTTGATGAATTGCTTGACACACTGTCATGTTTATTGTTCGTACACACGTAGGACTACTTTTCTCAGCTATGCATTATTCACGTACGTGACACTCGTGTTATCTTTGAAATCCCAGTCGTGTATTACTCATGCTCGCAATGTTAACTTTCGTCTGTGTTTGTGTAATCTTTACGCTACGTATGACCTCATCAGTTGACCTCATGTGTGACCGGATATGACCATTAAATCTTATGTGCTACGAGTTCTTCGTGGAGCGTCGTCTCCATACGTCACGGTTCTGTGCTATGTCAGTTGTTAATCCAGCAATTCTTAGGTCTCGATTTAACGTGTCTTGTTTCGGTTTTTGCCGGGTTTGTTTTCTTTCTTCTATTTGAAGTCTTATCTTGAAAAGCTTTTCGTAGGGAGTGATTATACCATGTGAGGCGCAATTCCCATAGCTTGTCAGTGATAGGAGCTATCCCATATCGACGTCGAATATCATCAGTTTGTGTTGCATGCACCTTGTTATTGGGCAGCATTGGGCTCCGTATATAGCCACTGGATGGATGACAGTTTTGTATATTTTGGACTTAAGGCGATCACTTATCTTGTTATCGCAAGTGATTCCTGTTGTACTTCGCCATTTCATCCAGACGGCAGCTATTCTCGCGTTTTCTTCTTTCATGACCATCACTGGATATTGTTGAGCCAAGGTATTTGGTGCTGTTGCACCTTGTCAGATTGATTCCATTGATTTGGATCGTGCCTTGCTCATTTGGTTCGGTCGCCATGCATAGTGTCTTCTTGATATTTAGCTGCAATCCGAACACTGCAAGGCGATTGTACTAGTTCTGTATTTGTTGTTCGAGTTCGGTTTTGTACTCTGCGGCAAGCAGGATGTCGTCTGCATATAGTAGGGTCCATGGCGCTGGCTTCTGTAAGCAATGAATGATGGAATCCATCGCCAGGATGAAGAGTAAGGAGGATAATGCTGATCCCAGATTACTTCGGCATTTATTTGGAAAAATAAATTTTTTTTTATTTTCACTTCGATTTCAGTGCTTTGATAAACCTGTTGCCTTCCTTGTTTTTGAGTGTTTCAGTGCTTCGATTTCAGTGTCTCGATAGTAGTTGTAGAATGACGTAAAAAATGTAACAGTCAGACTTTTAACTTTTACAGAATTTATCATTGAGAAAGGGGAATTAAATTAAGTTACCGAATGATGTCGAAAAAAAGTAATTTGCAATATTAAGATAGATTAATCAATCATTCATTTTCAGAAATGCTAAGTGTGACCCGTCGTTTGACGTCTAAGTCATGTCAGAAGAGAGCAATTTCTTTATCAGCGTTACGTAAAGAAACGAAGATTTCTATTATTGCCGAATATCGTATTGTGGATCATGATTATGATGCGGTTGTCGTTGGAGCTGGTTATTTACCTTATTCCCTAATATTGATGCTAAATGCTTAGTTACACTATAGTGAAGAAGAGATTATATTAAAAATGATTCTCATTTTGAACTCTGATGCATGTATCATCTCTACTTTTTTTCATATAATTCTATTGAATTACATGGTCGAAATAGGATATAGGCAACCGGTAACAAGTTGCATCCTTAGATGTTTTTTATTAAATTTTATTGACAGATTGTAACAACAATACAAATTTTTTCGAGAAATCTCAAGAAGAGTTATCATTCATACCAGAAAATTGTAAGGCCTTTTTTGTTTTGCATTTGTTTCTAAATTTGGAGGTGGAGCTGGTTTACGAGCTGCTATGGGTCTCAGTGAAGGTGGCCAGAAGGTTGCGGTAGTTACGAAGTTATTTCCAACACGATCTCATACAGTTGCTGCTCAAGGAGGTATCAATGCAGCTTTAGGTAATATGAATCCGGATGACTGGCGATGGCATTTCTACGATACTGTTAAAGGTATTATAGTTATTGTGAAGCAAAATTGTTAGCTTCAAAACGGTTAGTTTTGATCCGAGAAGCATAATTTTGGCATAAATATATTTCTTTCTATTTATCATTCTTTGAGGAAGTGACTGGTTAGGAGATCAAAACGCCATACATTACATGACTCGTGAAGCAGTTCGTGCTGTAATTGAATTGGAAAATTATGGCATGCCTTTTTCGCGAACAGAAAATGGTAAGATTTACCAGCGTTCATTCGGTGGACAAAGCAACAATTTTGGTAAAGATGGCATGGCTCGTCGGTTTGTTTTACTCTGTAATTAAAAAATTTTTTACATTCCGAAATATTTCGATACTTTCCTTTCATATCCATCTCTTTATGTATGATTTATTTCTTTACTGAAATTACAATTGAAGGACATGCTGCGTAGCAGATCGTACTGGGCACTCAATGTTGCATACATTGTATGGTTCGTCGCTGCAGTACAACTGTCGATATTTCATCGAATATTTTGCACTTGACCTTATAATGGACAAGGGACGATGTGTTGGCGTTATTGCTATGAATCTTGAAGACGGAAGCATACATCGTTTCCGGTACGTCTGTTATGTTGTTTTTTTTTTAAATATTTTTTTATTCATGTAATTCATTCAATTTCAACTTAACTACAAATTTGCCTGTAAAATTTGTCATTTTATCACAAATGAAAGGTTCTTTTTTGAAAATTAAATGATGAGTTATGTTTGAATAAAAGTTGAATGTTTTTTGTAGTGCGAAGAATACGGTGATTGCAACTGGAGGATATGGACGGGCTTTCTTTAGTTGTACCTCTGCACATACATGCACTGGTGATGGTACGGGGATGATTGCTCGTGCTGGATTGCAGAATTCTGATATGGAATTTGTTCAATTCCATCCAACGGGTATTTATGGTGCAGGTTGCCTCATCACTGAGGGTTCCCGAGGTATCTCGTGATATATTGAAAATTTTATTAAATGAATTAATGAATGGAATTCGTTTGTTCTGTACAGCAACTTTAAAAGAAAAAAAATTTTTGTTTTTAAAAATACTGCATTTTAGGTGAAGGTGGATACTTGGTAAACAGTGAAGGGGAACGCTTCATGAAGAAATATGCACCGAATGCTTTAGATTTGGCATCACGAGATGTCGTTTCACGTGCGATCACTTTAGAAATCTTGGAGGGTCGTGGTGTTGGAAAGGATAAAGATCATATTTATTTGCAGTTGCATCACTTACCTGCCAAAGATTTGCATGCTAAGTTGCCAGGTTTGATTGGTTTCAGAAAATAGATAAATTTTAGAAATTTTAAAAATCCATTTATATGTTATGAAAAACATCTTTCGCTTTTAGCAGTACACATCCTGCTTTCTATTTAAAGACCGTATCGCATATTATCGTGTTTCAAAATTAAGCCCCGTAATTACTGATCTTTTCGTGGTTATTGATTCTTCAAAAAAACTTTCAAATTTAATCCCAGTTTTTGAAATTATTAAATGAATTCATATTATAAATCTTATTACATGTTAAAACTACAAATTTACCATCTGTAGGTATAATGGAAACAGCGATGATCTTTGCTGGTGTAGATGCTGCGAAGGAACCAATTCCCGTATTACCAACTGTCCATTATAATATGGGAGGCATACCAACGAATCATATGGGACAAGTTTTAGTGCACAAACACGGTAAAGGTGATCAGGTAAAATTCTTTTGACGGACTGCAAGAAAATTTTTTTATTCTTTGTTTATTCAGTGTCTGTCTTCCAGTCTATTTTTTTAATGCTTGCGACAGTGTAGGAAATTACAGTTAGTCCCAGGATTATATGCTTGTGGTGAAGTAGCAGCACATTCAGTGCATGGTGCAAATCGTCTAGGAGCTAATTCGTTGCTCGATCTGGTCATTTTTGGACGTGCTTGCGCCTCAGAGTAATTTTTTATTTTTTTTGTCGTCCAGTTTGCTGTAAGACATTCATGGATCTGGTTTTTAGTATTCTGGAGAAGGCCAGAAAATCACCGGAGAGTATTTCCGATTTACCGAAAGACGCTGGAGAATCAAGCGTCGCAAACGTGGATAAGTTGCGCTTTGCCAGAGGTGACATTCCAACTGCAGCGTTAAGGCTGAAGATGCAGAAGACGATGCAGCAGCATGCAGCCGTATTCCGGCGCGGTGACATTTTAAAGGTGCTGTTGTTAGAAAGCGAGAATACGACTTTGGTTTAGAGTTTTTAAAGATAAATCCTAGTGAAGGATGTTAAAAGGGCAATTTAAAAAATGTAGAGGGTGATAGAATCGAGAAAAAAAGTGAATGCTTACGCATACCAACGACTTTGCAGGAAGGTATTACAAAAATGGAAGCTCTTTTCAAGGAACAAAAACATCTTAAAACAACAGACCGTGGATTAGTATGGAATTCGGATCTTGCTGAGACGTTAGAATTACAGAATTTAATGATAAATGCAACTCAAACTATCGTTGCTGCAGAAGCTAGAAAAGAAAGTCGTGGAGCACATGCTCGAGACGATTTTCCAGTTCGTTTTGTTGATGCTGGTTTTTCGGCTTAAATTTTGTTTGTAATGAGTACTTGGCGAATGAGCGCTTAATTTTTTCACTGTTACCTTTCTGCTACTTTACATTCTTTGTTTTAGAAACGAATAGATGAGTTTGATTATTCGAGGTCACTAGATGGTCAAACAAGGAAGCCGTTTGATCAGCATTGGCGTAAGCATACTATTATCGAACAGAATCATAAAACTGGCAAGGTAATTCAGTGCATAGAAGCATATTCACTGTTGAAGACTTATAAGAAATAGCAGCATAGATTTGCATAATGTAAGACAAATAAAAACTGTTTTAGTATTTAATTCTTTTCATCCTTTTCACAAATCTTGATTTTTTCAAAATTTTTGTTTTCACTTCAGTTATATTTATTTAGATTACTTTGCTCTACCGACCAGTAATCGACCAGACACTAGACAAGAACGAAACAGATTGGGTTCAGCCAATGATCCGATCATATTGAGTTTTGTGAATATATGTATATATATCAGCCTTTCTCATGCACATTTTACCTGGCTATATAATAAATAGTCACCATTAAGAGACAGTTTCAGGCTCAATTTATACAATTATATCTGTTGTGCTTTCACCATATGGTCTGGCAGTTTTTATCATTTTCTTATATTAGTTTCTGTGTTATTATATACTTGGAACTGAATTTCATTGTATAAATTTTTTGATTCAGGAAAATTTTGTTTCATTACTCATCGTTTCTGACAGAAATTACATGTACAATTGAATTATCTTGATCAGCATAATTACTTCGCATTTTCATCCTAGAATAATTGTCAAAATCGGACTTTCTTGGTGTAGACCTGCTTTTGTTTCACAATACAAAATTTAGTTTAATCTTATAGCACGAAATATATAACCTAACATTGAATTATTGGTAAATGTGTCGATAAGATTGGATAAGAATTTCAAGAATCGATAAGAATAGTAGAATACAGCGAATCAATATTAATCATGACGAGGATGAGAGCATTAGCTTATCAGTTTAGTTTGTCGTCGTGTCAGAAAAACTTCTGAAGAATTTAGTTTTCGATGAAAACATGAAGGAATTAGAAATCTTGTATTTTTCAGAGTAATTCGTTGGTTATTACTGGGTATTCTTAACCGAAGTTTGAATCTTCAACAAACTGTCGTAGTCTTTCAAACAGTACTGAAATATTTTTGAAGGGAATTGTAAAAGATCCTAATGAATTAAAATGGAATGACGGAGGACGGCGAAATTGCTGATATTACTGACGACATTGAGGTTAATATTTTTAAAAGTTTTTAAGCAGTGTTAGAAAGGTGCGAGCTATGGTTTTTAATAGATAAAGTGAATTTCGCACTTTTCAAATCATTATATTCATATAGTTTTGTTTATAGAATAGGTTGTACCACTGTTATTTTATAGTATTTTAAGGCTTGACGGTTAAATTTATTTTTTAAATACTGAATAATATATCCAATATTGTGTGAACTTAATTTACTTTTGAGCAGTAAACCACATTTTTTATTCTTTCCAACTTTGATCAAGCTTATTACTGAAATAAAATGGTATAATTAGACAGTAGAATTATTTAAGTGAAAGCAAATAGTAAAACATTTTATTTCTGGATTTTGATAGTAAATATGTTGTTAGGTGAGCTTTAAATTATGATCATCCAAAGAAAAGCTTGTTGCAAATGAGCGATAAAATTAGAACGATGAATCATTGTTGCAAGAATGTCTGATTTGAATAATAATAAATTACATCTTTTTTATCGATTTCCACATTTAGAATGTGGTTTTTTAATCTAAGGGTTTGATAGTTCCCAAATATCAAATTTATCGTTTGCTAACTGTTTAATTGTTCAGAAATTGCTCCACCTATTGTAATATTAGTTAAAGTAGTCGATGAATCGACCATTTCAAAAAATATATACTGAGCATGTTGATTCTTTCAATGAAATCTTTCTCATCCATAAAAAGTTTTGTGTTGAATTATGTTTATAAATTCAAGTTGGATGATATATCAGTTCGAAAAGCTTTCGAATCTGGTGTTGATTTACGTCAATACTCCACTGAACTGCAAGAACAGCTTCAGTCAGCTCATTTACTTGCGGTAAAAGATTGTATTGATCAGGCGGAGAAGCTTGCTGAATTACATGAGGAAATTACTGCATGCGACGATGCATTTGCGGTAAAATTTGATTTTTTTTAATTTCATCAGTGGCCGCATTACTATTTCAATTGAATGCAGTAATTTCCTACACGTTTTGAAAATCTCATCACTGTTTTTGATTCAGTTTTTTAATACCTTTAAACGAAAGCTTTAGCAATTGGAAGAAATGCTTCGAAGTTTTCAATCAGAACTGGGCACAATTAGCTCGGACATGAAAAGACTACAAAAGCAGTCGGTCGATATCAATCAACAGCTACAAAATCGACAAAAAATTCGGGGCGAATTGAGCCAGTTTGTGGATGACATGGTTGTATCGCAAAATATGATACGGTTCGTGCTTTTTTATGAAATCATTTTCATGAACAGCTTTTGCTTACATTCGATTGCAAATCTAATTTTGCTAGAGAATCAAGAGCAGTTGTATGACACACTATTTTTTTGAAAAATTCATCAATTCGAAATTTACTAAATTTGTGATTAATTTGTTGATATAGGTTTACAACTTGAAATTTCTTTAAGATATTTTTTATAAGTTATAGAACAATCGTTGAACGAGACGTCGGCGAACGTGAATTTCTTGAGCAACTCCATGAACTTCATCATAAGTTGCAATTTCTGAAAGCGCAGGAATTCCGTGACGCAAAAGCTACTTCCGATGTGCATGATGTTGTTGAAAATTTAAAATACAAAGCAAGTTTTGTTTACGTTTGAATGACTGCTTGCAGTAGTGTATTTGTCTCTTTCTTTTTGATTTCAAATAAAAGTAATTGTTAGTAAATTAATGCGCGTTTAGGCAATGGCAAAAATAAGAGAATGGCTACTTCTGAAAATTTCATCTTTTAAAAAACCACTCACAAATTATCAAGTTCCGCAGGAAGCACTTCTTAAAAATCGGTTGGTTGATGTGGAACATTCACTTATTCCTTTCACATATTGATGACTGTTCATCGTCGTGCTTAGAAAACCCGGTTTATATCTATTAAGTCTTAGAAGGAATACCGTTTAGAAATCGTTCAATCGCAGCATAAAAAGATTTCAGATTCTTGTACGAGTTTTTACTTGCAAATGACAGACAATTAGCTCGCGAGGTAAGAATTTCGTGCTGGTTTCTTTATATAACGGAAGTCTTACATTGCATGATTTAAAAGAAATGGAAAAGAAAAGTTGATTAAAATTTTTTGATTTGTTATGGATTTTTGAAAATATTTTTTTTATAAATTTAAATCTTTTTTAGATTCGGGATGAATACGTTGATGTTATCAGTAAAATGTTTTTCACTTATTTCAAAACCTACGCTTCCAGATTGTTCCGTTTGCTAGTATGTCGTCTATTTCAATTCAGTGCTCATCTAATTCTTTCGCATAAATTTTATTAACTGTCATCGTTGCAAGCGTTCTTCAAAGTTGCAATGTGCCTCAAGTTATCATCACTTTCAGCTGGCTGATGTGGCCACTAAAGATGACCTTCTAGGTGCGGAGAATACGATGAAAACAAGTGGTCTTTTCAATTTAAAATCTCAAGTATTTTATCGGTTTTAATGAAAGAGCTTTATTGCGTATCAAATAGCCTTTTCTTTCAGTTGAAATATTTTTAAAAAATTTTTTCTACTTCATTTTTTTTTGACAATTATCGAAATGTTGTGATTTTTCTTGGTATTGAAATTCCCATGAAGAAAATTTTTGCAGATGCGGAATCGAGCGACTGTTTTTTCTTTGGGCAACCGAGATAGCTTGTTATCATCCGATTTGATGTCTCCACTTATTGTACCGCATGCTGCTCAGCAAGCAAATGAACGGGTTTGTTGCTTCCTTGACGTAGTAAAAAAGAGGATTTTGGTATCGTCATATATGTATAGAACACGTTACTTTATATGGTATATGTGATAATATTTTGGTTTTCAGATATAAATTATTACAAAGCAAATCTTGTATAATGGCACCATCCATACTACTGTAAAAGAGCTTTTTAATTCATAAGCTTTATAATGCAAATTTTACTCGTTGCGTTGTTACTTTATTAATTGCAATTGCAGTATCAATTTGAAAGTTTGTTCCGAAGTTTGCAATTTGCATTGGTGGATCATGCGTCTCATGAATATTTGTTCATATCTGATTTCTTCATGATTAGTGGGCAAACTTCTTTTGAGCTTTTTAGCGAAATTATAATGCGTACGATAACCACCTTATTGGTTAGCATTTATGCACATTTTTTAAAATAAATTTTAAAACTGCATCCCAGGTATCAGTTTTTAGAATTTCCATTACTCATATTGCTTTTTGTTTCAGAAATCATGCGACGAGCATATATCTTTTAATTACGATGCTATATCGCTGTATATTTGCGTTGGTCTTTGTTTAAAATATAAAGAATTAATGATTGAACGAGGTGTGCCAGCTTTAGAGAGGTATTGAAGTTTTCACCGCCATTTGTTTGTTAAATGAAATTCAGTTTTTTTTAACAACTTTGTAGTTTTCATGCAGGGTTGTGAACTGAAATATCTAAGTTACAGCTATTGGGAAACCTTATGCTGTACATTGTGGCATCGTTTTGATGTTGTCATGGGAATGCATAATTCAAGCTTACGTGATCTTGACGTGAACAAAATGCAACTTCAACCTGACGCTCGGCCACATTATGTTAGTTTTAAATTTTGTGTTAAGAAACATTTTTATTATTCAGCTCTTAAATCCGTTAAAGTTTTCTTTTTATATATAATGTTTTATTGGTTTTCATTAGGTTTCAGATTATAAGACGTTATGCAGAGTTCACATGTGCATTACTGGTTTGTAGTCAGACATCGATGAAACAAATCGATCCAAAATTACAGGTAAGATGCATGATTACCTTTGATTTCAATCCATGTGCTGTATTTTTTGTTTTCATTTTTCGCCTGATAAATAAATGTGACGAGAAGAGATTTAAAAATTCTTTTCATAATGCCGTATTCGTAAGGTCTATTTTTTGCAGGTTTATTTGAGTAAACAGCAAGCTGAGGTCGAAAATTTCCTTACTCGTATTGCGGAACAATTATCCTCTCACCTACAACGACTTGTCTGTCTCATAAATAACTATGATTTAATACTCAGTGTCCTTGAGGTTTGCATTTTATTGTTAATTAAGCTTATTTTATTCTGCTTTTTTCATGTTATTTGTACTTGTTTGTTATCATAATGATTGCAGGAACGGATTTCATTCGATTCAAAAGAAAAATCATCATTCTGGGAACTGAAACAGAATCGTATCAATGAATACGTTGCACTGATGCTTCGACCCCATTTTGGTGATTTAATGTCATTTGTCAATGAATGTGAACCACTCGTTGAACAAGGCCATAAACAGCTTTTAATTCGTTATTCAAGTAAGATATATTTTTATCTCTGTAAAATAATTCGTCAGTGTTTGTTAGAAATGTTATATTAACTTAGATAGACGAGTGGTTCGATTTATGGCGAAGGATTTTTTGATGACATTATTCTGTGCACTTTTTTATAGGAAATGAACTAAATTTAATTAGTTTTCTAGTTGTACAAAGTTTGTTCTTCCTCATCATGTACATGCAATTTAGATAGTGTGACAAAAATTGTGCGCAGTTTTTCTGCTAATTGGAAGAAATCTATAGATGCAGTAAACAGTGAAATTGTTCGATCATTTACGAATTTTAAAAATGGTACCAACATCTTACAGGTCTGTATAATTATCCTTGAATTCGGTATTAATATGGTTCTTTTCATGGATTATTGGAATAATTTATAATGCAATTGCATGCATTTCAGATGACGTTCACTCAAATCGTTCAGTATTATCACCGATTTAGTAAAGTGTTGTCGCATGAAGTATTTGCAGAAAATGCTGTCCGAAAGGAGCTAGTCAATATTCATCATATCATGGTGGAAATAAAGAAGTATAAACCGGTGTACTGATTTGTTAATATCTTAATTTATTTATTATCTGCGATTTCTACACTTAATCAACGGAACCTTTCATAAAGTTTTTTTTTTTCGAATGAAGTATATTTGGGTCTTTTTACAGCATTTTGAGTAATTTGATTTTTCTACATTTACTTTCTCGTCGAAGAGAATATTCCCTTTTATATATATGTAAAATAGACTGCTTTGTTTTAAGCTAAATAAATTTGCAAAATATTAACTGAATTTTTTTTTGTTCACGAATTAATTTCGACCTATCCATCTCATGGTTTTTGAAAGCGAAACTTTATTCGTAGCTTGCTGTGTTTTGTTATCTTTTCACTACCTTTATGATTTACACTGATAAATTCGTGATTTTTCGAAAATTTAGTGATAAAAATAGAAAATTTAATGGATACTGTTGTGAATCGTTTTTTTCTCGTGGCAAAAGCTATGGGGTCCTTGATTTTTGTTGTGCGAAGCTCAAACTTGGGTAATTAAACCTTTATTTAACGCAATTATTATAACAATATTACTTATAAAAACGCGATATACAACTTCACGACCATACCCCATAGTAAAAAAGAAGTACAATGAACGTGGGTTTTGGAATTACGCCTTTTATAACGCGTACATGGGGGTTTGGCTTGGACATAGTTTAATTTATATTAGGTAAATGATAGTGAATAGATTGTTTGTTGTGGCACATTGTAACAGGCAACTGCTTAAGCTTGTACCGCATTGGGAAAGAAATGCAAATACGTTAACATACGATAAAAATGAGAACTGAACAAAGAGACAAATGATTTAATTGTTTGATTGCAAAAAGATTTTATATTTCAACTCTTAAATCATTTGTCTCGTATTTGATTAGCCTTTATTCTACTTTCTTTCATAATTTTCCGATTTTTCCGACAGATACCATTTCATTTAGTCATTCCCAATAGTTCTTGATATATATTGATTTCTTTGGACAATTATTTTGATAATCAAACATGAATAAGCTGCGAAATAAAGGTGATAATCAAACATAAATAAGCTTCGGAATAAAGATGATAATCAAACATAAATAAGCTGCAGAATAAAGATGATAATCAAACATAAATAAGCTGCGGAATAAAGATGATAATCAAACATAAGTAAGCTGCGGAATAAAGATGATAATCAAACATAAGTAAGCTGCGGAATAAAGATGATAATCAAACATAAATAAGCTGCGGAATAAAGATGATAATCAAACATAAATAAGCTGCGGAATAAAGATGATAATCAAACATAAATAAGCTGCGGAATAAAAAAAATCCAACGAAGTTTATTGTAAACAAATGCTTTCATTTGTTTAAGATTAAAATTTTCTTCAAACTGATAACGTTTTTTGCATGCAAATTAAAAGAAAGTGAGTGGATCAATATCAGGATGATAGATACGAGTGACATGACAGCCGTTTTGTTCATCCTTAATGACATTTGTAAGTGTGCCGTTGTGGTATATTTATTATAATCCACTTCAAGGATTTATTTATAATTTAAAGAAATCAAGTTGAAAGAACAGATGAATTCTCATAAATATACAGCAGTGTAGATGCATTTCTCCAATGAATGTAATCAGTTTGATTACATTCATTTAATTCCAAACATTCTAACCTTGATGTGTTGCATTGAACTTGTAGCTATGGCATGTATGTGCAACCACGACCTATAGAATGTGATTTGTACATAGCAGAGAAATGATAAAAGGCGAGGCAGGCAAACTGATTTAATGAATGCTTCTACAAATATTGTCTTGCTATAACAAAAGCTTTCAGAAAGTTGTTAATGAATCTGCTGGCACTGGTGGATGCGAAGGGTCGATCATTTATTGCTTCACTCTTGCAGCACTACTTGTCGATTTAAACGATGATTCATCACACAATTCTACTGTTTGATCGGTCTTTAGAATGCTTGATGGCTCTTCCACTCGTTTCGTCCACTCTCCTTCCAATAATTCTTTGTAATTTTTTTCAAATAATTCTGATTTCTGAAAAAAAAGTGAAATTCCGATTAATTGAAAATATTTGAAATAATTGTTATTTAATTATCGAAAGTAGCATGTTTTATTAATGATAATCGCAGTAAAAATTGTAAACAAACGGAAAAAAAAAGGTTGCAACCAAAATTTGGAGATTGAGATATGGCAGTTGGAATTAGCAATTGAAAATTAAGAATTAGCAATTGAAAATTAGGAATTGAGAAGTAACAACTGGATATAAAGATGGGATGGTTACAACCGGAATTGGAAATGGAAATGGAAAAGGAATAACCGAAATGAGTTCTGGAGTTCTGATGGATATCCCACAACAGCATGCAAATGTTATCAAACATTTGGCAACGTAAACATACTGTATGTAATTTTGCACACTAAAGGCACGCATACCTAAAGTACGGTGTGCTACAGTAATGCCTTTAATTATATCCATTCTCAAATTGCCTAATTTTTTTTGATAGGAATTTTTTAAATTTTATATTGGCAAAAACTTTTAATTTAGATTATTTAATTATTCCTATCAAATTATACAAATCTTCAAGTATTGCAATTTGCATTTAAATACGATTAATAAAATGATTTAAAAAAAAAAAAAACGAAATGTACTTCTTAATTCTTTACATAATTCGACCATATTTAGTGGTACACAGTGGAGAAGTTGCCTAAGACCCATCTCAATAGCCATCATTGTACCTGTGCGGCCTACACCTGCTGAACAATGCACAACAATTGAGCGTTTCCTTGCGTGACCCACCAGTTTCAGGATATTCAGTGGTATTAATGTGCTATTTGGCACACCACGGTCAGGCCTGTAAAATCATTTCACTTTTGAAGGATGAAATGAAATTGGTTTGGAATGAAAATTTCTATGAAACCGATGAGAATTTAAAAACTTAAAAACAAATTGAAAGAAGGAAATTGTCATTCTGATTGTATTATTTTCATTTCTGAAATTTCAATACATCCTACCAGTCATTCCAGCGTATATGTGAAACAATTAATGCATTATCATTCCTTTCAACTCTTAATCGTGATATTGTCATTGTACCATTTTCATGTGAACTGACACTTAAATTTGAAATTTTTATTTCTGAAATTTCAAAATTTATTCATAAAATATTAGTTTGTGGAAGGGTTGATAAGGAAAATACTCTGAAAAAATTGTTTGATAATATTATAAATGTACGTGCTTTCCATGCATTTATTTTTGTGTTTTAATGAAAGTGGCAAATTGTTGAGTTCATAAATTGAAATGATAATTGTCGGAATTACCATCAAATTCAACTTTGTCTCCTAATTTAGTTGGATAATACGTATGGCACTTCTTCTTCCCATTTTCAACTGCATTACAAAGCATGACAATATAACGAACATTTTCCTGGATTATCATTATCCAGAAATCATTCGCTGTTGACCTCATTGGTGCCTTTTAAAAATAATTTCATCAAGTACAACCAAAGGTAAATGAAATCGAAATGAAAATTTCAAAAAGATTCAAAATTTAATTTAATTTAAAAGAATAAATGAGCATTCAATGGTTGGTTACTGTGGATACAGTGTGTTTTATGAAATGATACAATTTTAAGGAATTCATTTCAGGATATTAGTATTTTAAAGAGAACTTAAAAACTTGAAAAAAAAATTTACGCGGAAATTTCAGCAATTTTTTAACTTAAATCAGGATATTAAATATTTCAATTATTTATCAGTAATAAATTTGTAAAGTTTCATTAGTAAAAATATATAAATGCAACAAAAATTGATATGAATTTTAAATTTAAATTAATTTTAAAATTTACTTGTGTACAAATAAATTGATTTAAGAGATATTTATTTCGAATATAATTAGCATGGATATATTCTTGTTTCTGTTTCAAAACTACCCGTGTTTCGTCCAAACATTTGATTGCTGTAGTGAGAATTACATAAATTCATTCCTCATTGAGTGTACAATGAAAATTTAGCAAAATGCATGAACAATAAACAATAAGAGATGGAATGGTTTTTCCCAGGAAAGTATGACATTGTGAAACATTAATAATTAATTTCTTTTATTAAAGTACTCAGTAATTACTTATAATACATTTTCCAATTAGTCACGTGTTGTATTAATCTTTTTAATATAAAAAAAATTATTAATTACTAAATTTATTTTTATTATAAATTCAAAAAATTTGCAATGAATTACTTTCGTATCGATTTTTTTTGGGATTTTTTTTAAAAGCATCACATTGATGACTGTTTGGCTTGCATGCACTAATTTCATCCATAAATTGCTGCACTAATCCACTTACACCAACATCATAAATCGTCTAAATTAATTAATTCATCAATACATTAAATTGAATTCTTTGCAAAAGAATTTGGAATTTTTGTTTTTGCTGGAAATTTAAAAAAAAAGAGGAAATGACTGAATGAATGAATGATTATACATGAATAAATCTTAAAAATGTTTCTTTTTGCTTATCATCCAATGAAAATTTGTTCTCATCCTCTTCCACTGTTACTAATTTCGGCGTTTTCTTACTCTGAAACAATCGATTTGGGAATTACAACAAATTGCAAGTAAATGAAACCTCATTAATGAAGGATATCAGTTGACACAGCACTACAACTTACTTGGTTCAATGATTAGTAATGAGGCTGAGCCAACAGCAGAAATCTCGAGAATAATTGCAATGGACAAGGCGACAATAAAATCATTGGACAAAGTGTTCAAATCTAGGATGATTTCTTTGCCGACAAAAATCGGGCTTATAAACAGTCTTATCTTC
>JABVXS010000949.1:0-20615 GCA_013365335.1 Madathamugadia hiepei | reverse complement strand
GCTCGTAGGGAGTGACCATACCATTTGAGGCGTAACTCTCGGAGTTTGTCAGTGATGGGCGCTATCCCGTATCGACGTCGAATGTCGTCATCCTTTGCATGTTCCAACTTTGTGATTCCCGACACATTAACACAGTATGCTTATATTTACCGTAATACAGTGTATGTAACACCTCTACGAGACACAAAAGAAATGATACAGTAAATTATAGCATTATATATTTGTGTGAGAGAAATGATACAGTAAATTATAGCATTATATATTTGTGTGAGATATTATACGGTTGCATACCGTACACCAGTAGAGCAGACCTACATCATGTTGTGTAATACGGTATATTGCAGTACGATAATAAATGTTTTCGTTAAGAAGTCATGTTTTTGATAAAAGAATTTGAGAAATTAAATTAATAATATTTTCTTTCCAGCATGCGTTAATATTACATACTTATCGCAAGAAATTGGTGTTCGTTTATCACTTACAATAAATGGCTATATTTACATTTCCAGGGAACTTTCACGTTGGTTTCAGTTTTTTTTTTTTATTGTTAAATTTTAAATTTGAAAATTAAATTTCATAAATATTTTTTTTCCATCATTCAAAAGCTGAAATACTTTAATAAAAATGAATTATTAAAATTTGAAATTAATGAAAAGATCGTTTGCATTTAAATACAATGTTTTTTAAAAAATTGCTTTCATTACAAATAATAAAAGTAATTTTTAATTTTAAAATTTAGAAATTAATTTTATTTTTCAATTTTTATTTTTCATTTCTTTTGCAATATTTGTTGCTTCATTTGTTGCAGTACGAAATACACCACTATATTGCTTATCATTACCATTTTTAAAGAAATATGCGAGCATTTGTTTACGTATCCGAAATGTAAGTTTTTGAAGAAAAAAAAAATGCTTAATTAATTGCTGGAACTTTTTTAAAAATTTATCTTGTTTAATTGAATTTATTTAACTTTTTTTTTTGTTGTAACAATTTCTTTATTTATTTTTCAAAATTCATTTAAAATAATTTAAGAAAAGGAAGAATAAATAATGAAGTTAAAATTTGATTGAAAAAAGTTTTAATTTTTTCAGCTACATTATCGACAAAGAACAATTGATGGCTGTTTGATGTTGGATGCTGAATTGTACCATGTACATGTGGCTACCGTACATTTAGGATGTTTCAGTCTACCAATTTAAAAGAAAAAAAAAAAGGAAAGGAAATTCAATATGTATTTATGTATTAGTTTCTGAGATATTGTCATTCCTGTTATAGCCTGTTGGATCGTATATATTCTTTTCAAATTTGATAAAATTTGAATTTCAAAAAGAAAAAAAAAAATTTAATTTTTTTTTTTAACATTTTTAAAAGACATTTCCAAAAAAAAATTTAATACTTTGAATTCTGATGAAAGAAAAGAAAAAAAATTTCTCCAGGGAAATGTTGAATTATTTTCTTCGTAAGAATAGCCATGATCTTGGCGATAGATTTTAAACTAATCATGATTTAATAATGATCTCTTTTTTCACTTAAATTATTTCAATAATTTAAATATTTCGAAAACAAAAAAAAAAGAAAAAATCACATGTAATGGAAATGACTGATCAATTATGCATACAATGATATTTCTATTTTCAAATATCTTTTTTGTGATTTCTTTGTTCAGAAAAAAAAACAGAAATTCCGGAATTTCTGGATAAAATTCTTGCAAAATTTCATTTTTTACAATTTTTTTGTGTAAAATACATTTTTAGGAATAAATCTGACCGTTAAGCAAAACAAGCTAATTATAATTTATTGTTTGTAAATGAATTCCCATTCTGAAAATGCTAAACGAAAAAAGAGAAAATTGCTGAACAAATAACAGTAACAAATGTTTTGCATAATTAAATTACAGTACAATAAATTCATTTAAATGCTTAAAATATTTAAACATTCATTCTATGAACAAAAAAAATTTGATTAAATTTACAAAAAAATAGTTTAATTTATCTAAATACATTTCACCTTTATAATTTTAACATTTTCTAAGTAATAATTTTGCACACAAAATTTGAAAAAATCAATGCCATGGCATGCAGCACCAAAATGACCATTTTTATCCACTGCCACAATTGCGCCCATAAAATTTGGATAATTACGCGAAATTGCTCGAATTGTTATTTCGGCTGCCTTTGTTGGTGTTTTACCTTCACGCATATAACTGAGTGTTTGAAAGCTAAAATATAAAATTTTTTTTAATTCATAAAAGAAAAAATTTTTTTAATTCAAGTAAATTAATTAGCCACGAAAAGTCTGATCGAATTAAATTAATTCCAAATTGTTGAAACTGAAATTATCATTTAGAAACGATTCACCTGGAAACAAATCTCATCATAATATCACCATCACCGGTACTTACCACACCACCAATATCATTGTCAGCATATGCACCAGCACCTGGTATCGGTGAATCACCCATCCGCCTACATTTTATTAAATTTTATTTAGAAAAAAAGTTCAAATAAAATTCCGTGAAATTAAAAAATGATACTCCGAAAGTTAAAATTTGGTATTTTAGTTCATTCAATCAAAGAAAAAGAATGTAAAAAAATTTTCGATTCAAACAAAGCATACTTTGTAAAATTAATTAAATTTGAAATGGTGAGCATGCAATTAATTTATTAATTAACCTAATCATGATCTAATAATTTCCAATGTAACCTAAAGTTTTGAGTAATATAGCCATTTTCGAAATTTAATTAAGTATAAATGTAACCTTTTAAAATTCTAAAAATTTCTATTCCATTTCAAAAAAAGATTTTTTTAATTTTTAAAAAATTTTTTATAAAAATTTAATTCATATTTTATTAATTTTGCAATGGAAAATTAAGAATATTCTTTCTTTTTATGAAAAAATTATATGAGAGCTTCAATGAAACGAAAAGATTTTTTTTTGATTACTTGAAGTTTTCGAAAAAAATTACATTTTTTTTGAATTACCCAGGAATTTTATGATTAGCACCGTTAGTTGATGTACCAGCAGCAATATTACCATTGAAATCAACAACGATCATACCAATCGTGTCGTGATTAAGATTATAATGATTAGTACGATAATTAAACTAAAAGAGAAAAAAATTCTAAGAAATTTGCAAAATTTTTGAAATTGAAAATTAAATAAATTTTTGAAACTTTAGACTTTAAACATTATAAATTAAATTTTTTCTGAAAATAAATTTCACAGAGAAATTAATTACGTCATAATTTAGTAGTAATTATTAATTTCAAGTTTATTAAAAGTAAAAGGCAAATATAAATTCCATACATTTAATCCGATTAATGAAAAACTTTTAAACCAGAATAATTGAAAAATTTCAAATCAACACGTTAATATGTTCGAAAGGTCAATGCTTGAAAAGCCAATGAATATCATATCAGACTTGATAACTCAAGATTTACAATGATACCAGATATTTCAATTACAATAACCTGGATAATTTCACTTCAGGTTGATTAAGATTTTGGATAAAAAAAAAAGTTTACCTTCGATTGGCCGGATATGAATCTATCCGGATAATCTGCGGGTTTATAAGGACCGCAAGATTTCGCCGAATCAGGTAATACATTCTAAAATTTAATTAAACTCATCCCAAAATTGTTCATTTAAATTATTCTGGAGAATGCTATTTTCCCAAAATTGAAAATTCGGTTTTTTTTTTCTTTGCCAAATGAAAAAAAATGAATTTAAATTGAAATTGTTGTTGAGAATTTGAGATTAAGTTGAAAAAAGCAAGTTAGAAAAGAAATTAATGAATAAAATAGACTTGTCGAAAATTTGGTTGACAATTTTCATTGATCCATTTGCGATAAATCGCATGTGAGCTATTGGTATTCAATGATTCTCGTTTAAAACCCATTTCAATAGCAAACTTTTCTGCTAAATTGAAATATTAAAATTTTAGTTTTAATAGTTTACTTACAGTAATAATGATGCGATCATGGACAATAAATATGGTTGTTCGAAAAGTTCATTAAATTTATTAGCAAAAGGTAAACGAATATTCATAAGTGTTGTTTGGTTGAATTATTATGAAAATTATAAAAATTAAAATTAACGATTTCGGAATTTTCATCAGTAAAACTTAAAATAAGCATTACTAAACCAAATTCTCATTAGCAAAAATTTAACAAGAAATTTCACAATCTATATTCTCAGCAACATTAAAATTAATAACTTAAACTGTCGTTAGCAGAATTTAAATTTCACAATAATGAGCAAAACAATCGTAAGTGAAATTTCAAAATGAAAATCGATAAGTTGATTTATTAGTTGCAAAATTTAAAATGGAAATCAATAAACCAAAATCTTATTGGTAAAATTTAAAAAATTGAAATTAATATACTAAATTACCATTTGCAAATTATGCTACAAATTAACCAAAAAAATTAAATTTAAATTTGAACATTTCAATAAAATTTTGGTTAATTTAAAGAAAAAAAAATGCCAAATAATAATAAAAATTTTCACTTTTGCATGTTAATGCTAAAATTCAAAGATTGCTTGTTATTGTTTCATTAATTATAAAAATTCTTAACAATTATTTGTTAAGAACTACTTTTAAAAATTAATCAAATTAATTAAAATTATTATTTCCATACCATTTTCACCGACCAATATTGAATGTTTCGAATATTTCATAACAGCATATGCAACACGTGCCGCATTCTTGATATTTGGCAATGAACCAACTGCGCCCATTTCATGATTGAAACTAAATTAAAAATTTAGTTTATAAAAAAATTATATTGAAAGAAATATTTGCACCAGTTAAACAAGAAGAACTGGTTTTTTTTTCTAAAAATTAAGAAATGATCAATGTTTTGAAATATTCTTTAATTTTTTTTTTAAATCAATAAAATGAATAATTAATTATTTCGATAATTAATTTTTCATTTCAGCAATAATCAATTAATTGGCAGTTTTTTTTTTAATAAAAACTATCAAAATGGTAATTTCGATCAGCTAATTTTTTTATTTATTCAGTTTAACAAAGTAATTTTTGATATTTCTTCATTCCATTTATTTCAGCTCATCATTTCTTTTAATTCTTTTTCCTTTAAAAAATTGAAACTAAAATTTTCTGACAGAGAAAAAAAGAAAGCACAAACCCATCATAGACAAGTGCATCAAGTCGAGTTTCACCTGTCTCATCCGGTGAACCACCGTAACCAACACTTCCACCACACTGTAACCGTTCGCATTCCGTTAAACCGTCAAGTAACGATTTCATCCGGTTGTTTGTTGTTGTTAATGTCAGGAAAGCTATAAAATACCTGAGCAAGTTTACCATTTATTAACAAGAGTGCAAAAGTTTGCAGCGCTCTTCCGGATACGTTATTTAAATGCTTTTTCCCAAATTCCTGAAGTGTTACTTCCAAATCTGAGCAAAGTAAACTATCAAATCATGCCCGATTCATCAGTTGCTAAGTGCTTACCTGATATAATAAATGATAATTGTCACATAAAAATAAAAAATTTGATCAAAAAATTTTCAACGACGAACCTTTTGCAGTAGCAGCTTGAAAACCATGGCTACCCCAAGTTGTTACAACCAACGGTATTCCGGATTGACAATCCGGAAGCAGGATGTAGAGGAAAATTAATCCACTTAACCATTTCATTTATATCTGGATTAATTAAAAATTAAATTTAAATTTAAATCAGTAAAAAAAATTTCTCTACGCATAAATGTATTCAATTTTTAAAGCAAATTTTCAACAATAAAAGTTACACCGAAAAGTTGTTAAAAGCGTTCCCATTTCGGAAAATCCACCAAAACCTGGAAGCAACTAATGCTAAAGTACGGTAGTTGCATGAAACGTTGCATAAAACCGAAATTTCTATGAAACCGTAAATTTGCAATGGAGAACCGGAGATTCTGATTTGTTTTTGACCGGAAAGCAAATTACTGCAAAATTACATTTGAATTCTGTGAATTCATCTAAAGAGTTCGTGAATTTTGAAGAATTTCCGGATTAACAATTTTTTTTTTCTTTTTCACTTCAATTAACAAACATCTGAATTTTCCACCTAACCGGAAAGCATCAAATTTACAGAAATGCACGTAGGGGAATTCCATTTAACACTTCAAAATGTAAATATTTAATTAATTAATTGCTAATTAAACGGCTCTATTATCTATTCCTGTATAATTTTCATACAGTGGAATTAAATAAAACATACTGTGAATCAAAAACAAATAAAAATCGCAAATTTAAAACACCAAATAAATGTAAAAATTTTTAACTAAAAAAAAACACAAACTTTTTATTATGAAAAAAATTCTGGAAGCATTTGAATCGATAAAACAAACCGAAAAATGTTGAAAACAAATGCGATTAAAAATTGTCTTAAAAAAAATTTTTGAAAAACTAAAATTTAAATTTTTTTGGAAAAATAATTTATAAAATTTTGAAAAATATCCTGCAGCTTTCTAATAGGAGAAAATAAGATGAATCCGGAGAATTCAAGGGGTTTTTTTTTTTGGTGGAACGCCCAGTAATCATTTAATTTCTGATTAACCAGTACAGTGATAATGATAAGATATTCACCATCACTATATTGGACTAATTCCAATTTTTGCACGTCAACTTTCATTTGTTAATTGATTTACAAAACTAAATTAAAGGAAGAGGCAAGCAAATTGCACCGGGAACAAAGTTAATTTCTTCTTGGGTAAATTATCCAGCTAATTAATGATGAGAATTGCCGGTAATTAGTTCATGAAGAAATCATTCTTACAATACCCAATTGATCAATTACTTGCAAACGTAATAAAACCTAATTGGTAATGCGACAATTAAATTAAATTTATATAAGTAATTTGTAATGCAGTATCTAAAGTCCAACTGATCAAATTAACTCTTAATTTGCTATTAAATGTTAATTGATTAAATGATTCGCACTGTAATACTAAATCCGAACTAATTAACATTTATTTTAATACTACATTTCAGTTAATGAAAAATCAATTCGTACTTCCTCAACTTTATTCAATAGTATTGATTTCTCATCTCGCATTGAATTTCAATGGATAAAATTAATTTTTTGATGCAAAACCAAATTTGAACTAAATTAATTCCTTATATGACAGTAAATTTTCAAATAATTATACCGAATTATGGAAATGAATTTTTTTGGTTATATAAAACATGTTAAATGCGTTCAATAAATAACACATACGTTTTAATTTTATGTCAGAAAAGAAAAATCGAAATGAAAAATTGTGATAAAAAGCAATTTTATAATGACAATACAAACATGGGAAATGATTATATAACTTAATAGAAAATATTTGAATTACGTTACTTCTTTTTCTTCATTTCCATTCATTCTTCCGTACAAAATAAGACAATCAGTGGCAATACCCATAAAACCGCTTTTCCTTTTTTTTTTGTTTTAAATTTCAAAATAATCAAAAATCATCGTAATTTCAATAATTGAAATTTCATTCCATGAATTTCGACAGTATGAGCATTGCAATGAAATTAAAATATAAAAAAAAAGCAAAAAGAGAAATGAAAATGATGAATGTAAAAAAGGATGAATACAGCACTACTGATTGTTGAAAAGAAAAACAAAAAAAAAAAAACGAAAACAATAATTTTTAATTTTTTTCTTTTTCCTGCAAACTTTCTACCACTTCTGTCTAAAAATTTAACCGTTAAAAAAAAATTTTTTTTAGACAGATCATTTTTAAATGGAGTGATATAAGAATACCGAAACAAATATCTAATAACATTACAAGAAAAATGAAGAATTAAAAAAAATTCACAGCGGTCTATTTTTTGCTAAAATAAAAAAAAAAAGGTATTTTCCTTCCATGAATTTAACTTGGAAATCTTGTCCAAACTAAAAATACAAAATAATTTGTGGAAATTTTCGAAATTTTCTCCAATAGTGACAGAGACTTTTTGGAGTATACATCCATGCAAATCCGTGTAAGCAAACAGCAATATCATTATTGTTTCTTCAAATACTACGATAAAACATATATAATACAGTAATAAGGGAAAGATAGAACATCGAAAATTAATCTTTTTTGCTAATTTGCAAAATTTAATTAACATGAAAGGTCAAAGAATGTTATGAGAAATTGGAAGATAACACTGAAATAAGCAGAAAATTGAAAATCAGTAAGCAACTGCTTCACCAATAGATCTCAACGGTATAGTCTCAGGAATAAGTAATTAAAAGAAAAAGACTTCTTTCTTTCAAGTTCCTCAAAAACACGAAAAAAAAATTTTGAAATTCTCTTAGTACAGTACTGTGTAATTCACATGAATGGACGACTAGGTGCTTGTGGTGACGATTGCTGAGCTTGGGATGATGTTTGATCTGGTGTCAAGCTATATAATGGTGCACCTGCTTGCGGGATTTGTGGATTATATCCCGGTTGTGGATACATACCCATCAATGGTTGTTGGGCATATATACCTGCAATTACCAAAATTTTAACTGAAATTCAATTAAATTGAAAAGAATTCCGAATGAATGAGTGAAAAAACTGAATTGAATGCGCCCAATACCTAACTGATATTTTTTTCCACAAAAGTATGTGACTGTTCATTTATGGATCCTAATAAATTTCCAAAACCCTATCGTACCTTGAAGATTCACAATTTTTCAACTTCTATTCTAAGAAATATTTCATCTGAAGGAAACATATGCGTCAGAAATACCTGGTTGTGCAGCATAAATACCCACTGGTGGCCACTGCTGTTGTGGAATCGCAACATATTGAGGTTGTATCATAGGATGTGTACCACTTACAGGTGGTCTTACACCACCTTGATTATTCCACTGAACTGGTTTTCTAAAAGAAAAAAATTTTTAACAAGAAATATCATAAAACAAGAAAAGATAATTTCCCTCGCCAATGTCACAGCAAGTAAAGTTTATCAACAATGATATGTTATAAAGAACCGAGTCATAACAAAAATCAAATATATCAAAAAAAAATCCGCACCCATGATTATTTGCTCCTCTACCGCTCACCGAAAGATTATCAGCTAGCGATGATAGTGCACTATCTAAATCACCACTATTGAATTTACCACCTTGTGTAGTAGTAGCACCTGATGCGATTGATAACTGTTGCGCTCCGTACGGATTTAAATTACCTGCATCTGGAATAAAAATAACAATTGTCAAAGAGATGAAAAAATTTATAAATTTTTGAAAAATTATGGGGAAATAAGAAATCACATGAACACTATTACACAGAAACTAGAAAAACTAGAGGTTTTTAATAAAAAAAAAGAAAAAATAATTAATCGTAAAGTCTACATAACTATCCGATGCAATATTATAAGTGATTCAAACCGATTTATCCATTTTTTTTATCCAAAAATTTACAAAATGTAATTTGTTAAATTTTAAAATTTTCCCAATCCCTCAAAACTAGCAAATTTTCCTTAAAAAAATTTTGTTCGTAAGAAATTAATAGCATTACTAGTTTTTTTTTTTTTTATATTAAGTGAAAAATGCGAATATTTGATATGAAAAAATTCCAACAAAAAATAGAAAAAACAACTTAAACAACCACAACGATGCAACACGAATAATGTTGATGATATCAGCAATAAACGAAAAAAAAATCACAACAAGAATCTCTGGTAAATAATTGGTATAACCATTAATAATCAATAATGAATTGATTATTAATATTTTAACTATCCTTTTTTTCTTTCATTTCTTCCCTTCTATATTGTAAAAAAGAAACCAGTGCCTTACAAATATTAAATGGTGGTACAATTAGAACCACGTTATTAAAAATCGTTCTACCAAAGATTCTGAATTCAAAAACATTGTTTCGTGCAAATGACATGCATAGCTTGTAACAGGAAGTAAATAACATGATTACCTCCAAGTAAGTTTTTCATACCTAAAATAAAAATAAGTCAATTTTAATTTTAACCATCGATGATTGAACAGATCAAGGAAAACTGAAAAGTTTCATAAAATCATGAACAAAATGAAATGAATGACTATAAAGAAAACCAGCATCTGGTGCTGCTACTTGCTGATGTGAGATAAGAGGAATAACCGGCGATGAAGTGTAACTACCATCCATACGAGCTAAAAATAACTGATTCCATCATATAGCACATAGTTTGATTGGAGTTTGGAACTTGGAAAAATTTAAATGTGCAAAATAAAAGGTATGAAGTCTCAAAAAAAAAAATTCGGGCACCAGTTTCAAATATTTACTCAAAAATAATTAGCTTAGCTGCCAATTACGGGTTTTTATCTAAAATAGACCAGAAGCAAGGAAAAGAAAAAACTGATCGAACCACTAAGCAACTACTATCCAATAACCACCACTAAGCAATACTATTAAAAAGCAATAACTACTAAGAAGTGCTGAGCCGAAAAATACCGTGTGCCAAATTTAGCTAATCAACTTTAGTGAATTCAATTGTATTTCTTCTTTTTCCTTTGTACTTGATGACCTTAAAATTCCAGTGGGCACAAAAAAGATACATTATAAGGTAAACAGAAAGGATGGTTTTTCGATGCTACAACATTGTTAATAGATTTCCAAAATCTATGAAAAATAACTGATATCTTTGAAAATCTATTAAAATTGCTAACAAAATGGAGTTTGTTCGTAAATTGTAAGGTACTGGTTCGGTAAAATAGTTTGTGACGGTGGTGGTGCTAGTGTTGGTGCTGGTGGTGGTGCTGGTGTTTGAGTGGTCATTCCATAGTGAACTGGTGATATACTTGCTTTAAAAAACGCACATAAACTTCGAAAATAGCTCAGATACTGGACATATAAGTAATTTAAAAGAATAAGAAAATAAAAAGTGACGATGCAAAAATCCGACACTCATAACAAAACAAAAAAAAAAAGAAACCGGATGATGCACCAGATCCAAATGACATATCCGGTTGTTGTAGAGTTCTCACCGCAGGATTAGCGCTAGTTGTATGCAATGCTGAAATAAATAATACTGTAAAAAATAGACCTCATTTTTTTTTTTTACCTCAACAAAAAAAAAATGCTGGAGCATTTCTCTTTACCCTCATCATTTACAAATGATGGAGAAATTTGAAGAGAAGCCACAAAGCAAGAATAGAAATTATACGGAACTTCTAAATAAAATACTTTAAATTAGTATGAAATCCAAGAAAAAACATCACCTTGCACATTTTGTTGCATGGCATCAAATGGATTCCGAAGAGTTAAACTGTCACTTGGTTGCTGTAGCATATTACTGCTAATATCAGTTCCTGCAGCTTCAACTGTTTCATCACTTTCACTGCTTTCAGTATTTGTACCCCAAGATGGAGCAGCCGTGGAAGCACCTTTCAGATCGGATCGTGAAACTTCAGAAGTCCAATCCTGTGCTGGAACATCTTTCGAACCTTCATCGGACCACTGCTTGCCAGTTTCTTCAGTTGCTGCGGGCCATTGTGGAGGAGGTACAGGTGCTGCTACAGATGAATCCGTAGTATCACTACTCAGAAACGGATTGAATCCAACTGCAGCAGTTAATTAATACGTAAAAAATGAGACTTATGGTAAAAAAATAAAGATACCTAGCAAGAAATAACTGATTAAGATTTCAAAATGACATAAAATGATCCGAAAACATGCAAAAGAACGATTAAAATAACAACAGCAACAATTGATTTCTTGATTTCTTGATTCAAGAAAGCATAATTTTGGAATAAAGAAACTTCTTACTCGTAGAGAAATGTATCAAATTATCGACTCCATCATCCGAAATCTTTCTAGCTACAACAACAATTACAACGATATCATTACTAATAACAACAGAAACAACGCACAGTATATCAATAATTGAATCTGCTGGGCAATCATAAAATGTAAGCCAAGCGAATCCAGAAAATTTACGGGAAATGTAGGAAGTTCTGATTTAAACAGAAACAACCACCGATGGAAAAAATTATCACCATATCATTCAATATATTCAACATCATTCAAGCACCATAATTGAAAAACTTGACATTATTCGAACATTCAAAAATCAATTATATTTTGCATATGAAATAAAAATTAGTAATCCACATAAATGAATACTATGTAAACCATATTTCAAAGTAACCCAGAAGTGTAATTATTTGATAAAAGTTTAGTTGCTAATGAAAAAAGTTGACAAACCATTAGTTTCAGCAGTCGCAGGTGCCACTCCTCCAGCATTAAAAGCGGTGAAATCCGCACCAAATGAACTTGTTCTGCCTAAATTTGGATATGCCGCGAAACCTGCAGAAATAATAATTGTGCATGCCTAATTAACTCTAATTTGCTGATGAGAAATTTCAAGGGGACGAAGTTTCCTTGAAGACTCGGTTATTTCCGAATTTATCAATGCAAAAAGAAAATTTAAACTAAAAAAGAATTCCTTCTTGAATACAAACCCGGAGCAGAAGAATTTGTCGACATAACTGTAGCTGGCTGCTGCTGGAAAACATTTTGAGCGAATGGATTTGTAGGATCCAAAGGCATTGGCTGCGATGTAGCATTAACTGGAGCAGCAGCTCCATAACCTGAAGGAGCTGTAATTCCACCACTAGCTGGCATAGCATCAAAAAGGCTTAGAAGATCATCACTTGGCTTCTTAGATCGACCTGCATTGCGAGTTGATGACTGAGCTGTAGCAAATGGATTAAACGAATGACCGCCTGGATCAATTCCAGATGAGCCTGCTTGTCTTTTTCGCTGCTCCTGCACAGAAAATTGATTTGGTTGCTAAAATTGAAAAATACAAACAACAAAATTAAATTTTTTTCTTATTTTATAAAATTTTAACGTGAAATAAGTTAGGAAATAGCAATAACAATAGGATGAAAGATTGGTTTAGCATGAATGAGCAAGGCCGAAAATGTCTTTAAAGTACTACAACTTGAATAGTGATTATTTCCAAAATCGCCTAAATATTAAAACCCAATCTGAACTGAATAGCTCAACATCAATTTGAGCTTAAATGACGATTTTCGATTTTTCTTCGTGCCACATTCAGGTTGAATTATTACTTGAGCTTTAATTGTATTGTTAATTTTTAAGATTGAATGAAGAAATTTCTGTGAAATACAACAGAATATTCAACAAAATGAAACATGATGATGATCAAAAGAGAAAAAAGCAGACAATCGAGATAAACGACATATCTAGAATGCAACAAAGACGCCCAGAAGCGAATATGTCCATCATACCTTACAACTGGAAATGGTCGAATTATCTCCACAGAAGGTGCAAACAAATGATACTAGCAGGTTAGACTATCGCTGTTTTGCAAGTGAAAGTCCTGTTTTGCATGTTCGTATTCTAAAACTTCTTTGAAGCAATTCATAGATAAACCTCAAATAATCGTAATCGTTCCTTTTCCTCTTCCAAATATTTTTGTTTTGCGGAATCATCAATAGCACCTGTTTGTGTTGAAGAAAATAATGGCACTGAATGTGCCATTGCAGCAGTAATTTGATCCTAAAATTTACGAGTTCATAAATTTTTCGAAATTTTTGACAGTTCCATCGCTGAAATATCAATGCATGGATAATTAAAAGTTTTAACATAATTTCAAACATTGCAAACAGATAAACTTGTCGAATAAATGTAGTTTGCCTTGATATTCGAGGATGAAACAAATCCATTATAATAATCAAGTTTGCGGACTAACTGAACCAATCTTTTCATCAATGACAATCGAAAAAAACTTTTGAGACAAAAAAAAAAGAGGAAAGAGAAAGAAATTTACATGATTAACTGTGGGAGGTGCTCTGCCGCCTTCCAAATAAAGTAGATGTGCTTCTAATGCTTCCAGTAATGAAGCTGGTGCACGTGTCAAATCTGGTATTTCAGTACGATCAATACCCACTGATTCGGCTACTTTAAGGAAACTTGATACTTTGTCCAACCTCAGCTAAAAAATAGTAGAAAGTAGTAGTTTAATGTACACCTTAGTTTCAAAAAAAAAAAATTCTGAAATCAATCGTTAAAAAATGTCAAGAAAATCAAAATCGACATTAAAAAATTACAGCATCGAAATACCTATTATACCACAAACAAGCTTATCTCATAATATTTATGGCCACTGCTAGATTATTTTGAGGCTTTTTATTTCTAAAAATTAAGCGAATGCTATATTATATTTCAATACCTTAATAATTGAAAACGTTTCGAGCAGGAAACAAAATATTTTAAATTACCAAAAATGATTTGTAAGCATCCAGTGCATCACGACATTGCTTCTTATTCATATCAAAATACTTTTCAAGCAGATTAATAATACCATCATTATAGCATGCAAATAACCGAATGAGATCACGAAAAAGAAGAATGAAAGAACAATTGATGACACCATTGTTTAACTCGGCTGAAGTTATCTGAATCAAAAAAATTCTTACTCCCTTAAACACTTTGAACAAATTTTAAAAATTTTCCATTTCGTTAACATTATCAGAAACATTCCAATTATGACATTTATTTCATACTTATTCCTAAACTTTTGAATTAAATTAACGTAAAGAAATTAGAACCTCATTAAATATGCAATTTAAAACATTGGTAAACAAACAGACAAATAAAGTAGATCAGTAATCATTACCCTCTTCTACTTATCTCAGCTTATTTGAACTGTTCATGTCGATCTGCATCATACATACACTACTCTCTCTGCACTACAGCTCTAATCATCAGCTCACAAATATTAAAATATACAGCATATGTTTTAGTATGTTGGACGGTATTTTCCCCAACAGTCAAAAATGACTGCTAAATGCAGACGAACAGACTCGATTTGTTTAGTTATGTATTAGTCAGTCGGATAAACTTTATCTGGATTATTCATATACTTAAAGTAACTAGAACGAATTGAAAAACTGAAAAAATAATCCATATACCAATTTAGGGACTCTTCAATTAATTCAATTAATAAAACGACGCAAGTTAATTTTTCAGTCTCTTTAAAAATAATCGTTTATTATTATTTATTGTGCAAGCAATGTAGAAGAAATTCTGCCATAGAAAATAAACCAATAAATCTTAATAAAAGCAAGAAATTTGTAAAAAGAATATTTACTTGGAATTCGAGAAGAGCATCGATCTGATTTTGCAAAATTGGTAATGTTTTCAACAACTGAAACATCAAAAATGACATTATTTCATAAAACCAACAATACTGTGCGAACATCAGGTGAAATTTCATAAGTTCCCTAAAATCTAAAATTTGGATGTTTTAATTTTCATTCTCGCTTGTTCTCGAACGCAAAAATGGTGTTGCTGGAGAGTCCTAACTCGAGTTTATTTTAAATTCATTTGCAGTACTACTAAAATTCTACTCAGTTCAACTAAATTTCATGATACCTTATCTACATTCATCGTACGTAGTAGGCCATCTTCACGACCACGTTTCACTTTGCAAAAATCGAAAGCGCATAACCGGTATGTGTATATCTTTTCACTGATATACTTTCCGTAACGTCGAACATGCTGTGACATATCATATCCTGCAATCAAATTCCAATACTTATTTCGACAAAATAAACAGAAATTTAATTGAAGCAGCGTGTGAAAGAAAAAAGTAAACTTCTCGCAATCACATGAATTTAACTAAAATTCAGAACTTTCTATTGTCACTCATCACAAAAGATTTCTCACTTTCAAAACGAGCAACCCAATTCAATTTCACGCTAGCTCAGCGGTGCATTTTGTAATTGAAACTTTCAGTTATTCAAAATGTATTGTTAACTTCCTTCGCTGCATTGATTGACCTTTCTCTAATCATCATGACCCTCAATTATAGCTAACTAATTAGTAACAATCTAGTCTTTGATATCACACTTATTACCACCATGTCATTCCATTCAAGTTAGAATTAAAAACTCGAGAGTGCACCTTTAATTTCTTTCTAATTTTTGCACTACTATGAATTCACTTCGAAAACTACATGAGTAAAATAAAAATGATAGTCATTGGGAGAGCAAGATGATAGAAGAAAAATTATTGATATGTTAACAAATATTAGGAAGCTTTAGGCAAAAAGTGTCAAAAACAAAAAAAAGTGGTGCTGAAAAGTTTTAAAAAAGTGTCATAACTAGATTAGGTGAAGTGTCAGGCCAAACAAAGAAAAGATAAATTTATGGATGATTCATTTACCAACATGAACCGAATCCGGGGAAGCCCATTGTTTCGTTGATAAACGCGCGTAATCCACAGATGAATAACCTGACGTGTTCTTTGAATTTAAATTCATGAAATTTTCTGTTTAATCAAAAAAGACCTATTTAGAGCGCTATGAAGAAGAATTATCAAAACAAAAATAAGACGTCACGTATTAATAGTTACCAATAAAAGTCTTTGGGATGAGAAAGAAAAAAGAAAAATTATTTGGAAATAGTACAATTTTAAGAAAGAAATGCAACTCAGAAGAGTATCTGTGAAAAAACTGGAAAAAAGAATCAAAAAGTCTAAAATGAACACCTTATTCAAGATTTTGTTGAACACTAAGGGTAAAAATGACATGTCAGGATACAAATCATTTTCTTCACACTTTTTTTTACGTCAGGTTATGTCACTAAATTTCATCCATTTTCGCTGATCCAAATATTAGCAGTTCATATGCACACTCAATTAAAAATAATTCTTACCTTGAGCGGAATTTTTGTCCAAAAAACTACTCAAATTGAACGTCGTATTACAAGATGCGAGATATTGCGAAAATCGCTGAAAAAAGCTCAAAATAATTTGATACATTTCAATATACATTCAAACTAAATTATACAGTAATAATGCTGTATTTCGTATATAATTTAAAGCTAATAAAACTATTTATTATTGTGGAAATAAAACTCTAAATGATGCGCTTTATATTTCAAACAAATAGTACAATTTTTTTTATTACTCCGAAAAAGTCACACCAAGTTTAAATAAGCTTTAAAATTTATTCAAAAAAAGATTCAACTTTAACAAAATCAACGCATACACTTTTTCAACACTCCCTAATTAAATATTTTTTGCTAATACTTTTCTAAAGTTTTTCAAGAAAAGCAATTTAGTGTTGTTGTGTAAAAGTCCACGCAACATTCATACAAATGACTATATTTCGATTGAAATTTCAGCAAAAAAATTACTTCGTTTCCATAACACATTATGTTATGAACTGTGATAAGTGCTTTGTAAACAACTGTCCAATTGGGATTTTGAGTTCGTTCAATCAATAAATTCGCCATTGATGGTATGGAAACATTTGGTTCTTGCGTGCAATGCAATAAATCTGAAAGAAAATAATTCGTTTTTTTTTAAGATTTAACAGAATTCTCAAAAAAATATGCAAAATTTTCGAATTTTTTTATAATGCTTTTACAAATTAAATATTTGAAACCATCTATCCTTTCCGATTTGGGAACTACTAGATTACTTTTAGGGTACAGTTAAGAATAGTCAGTTATAACATCAAAAAGTTATACGAAGAGATGTACAAATCACTGAGTTCAATCCAAAATTCTTTAAATTTATAGATTAATATTTTCATGAAAAATTTTTCAGGATAAAATAATTAAAACAGGAAGCAATAGGTTCCGTCCAACTATTCACATCTTCAGATTCAAACAGAAATTGCTTCTTTTTCTCAAACTGATTTGGACAAAAAACTTCTACCAATAAAATTAATGCTAAAACTTTTCTCTCCTAGAACAGATTAATTAATCTATATTAATTCTTTGGTTGTAGTTGTACCTTCAAATTCATATTTCTTTTAAAACTATCTTAGAAACTACATATCAAAATGTACTGAAAAAAAAAACTTACAATCCAAATGCTTCCTTTTTGGTGCCATTAATTCTTCGGTTGTAGCTTTACATATTGTTTTACCTAATTGGCTACCGGCTAAAGAATGTTTTGCGGCCGTAAGTCGATCGGTAATCGTTTGTCCACCTGTTGTAAACGGCATTGGTTGATGTAATGCTTTCTCGATTGTTTGCATCTTTTTTTTTTTATTTCGTCTTATGAATAGTGAAGCAATATATGTTAAAAGAAAAAATTCCCAAAGCTCTCCAAATACCTGAAATACAGAAGACATAGTAATTAATAAAAATAAATAAATGAAGCACAGTGAAAATATCGACATAAAATACTTCAAAATATACCATAAATGTGTTCGAAAAAAATCAAAAAAAGAAGAAGCAAATTCAAGAATTAACAATGCAAAAATCAAATAAATCCTCGTTAAGATTAAAAATCATCCAAATATACATTTTGAACAGTGTATCCCCCATATTCACCGTTATTAATCAACTGATTTTCATAAAACCGAAAGTAAATCATAAAAAACAAAGAAAAGAAAAATGCAAAATAGCGAATGAATCATTAATGCTATCTCTTTTATACTTGGTTACTGTAGCTTAAGCATAAATTAGATTGGTATGAAATCAATAAATTGATAGAGAAAATCTGTAAAATGATAAATGAAACAAAAATTTTATCAAACCTACCAGTCACAATTAATTGCTCATCTAAGCCAAACTTATAACTTATCTTATCTGTCATCCATAACTTCTACCACATCCGCAACTCATACATACCCATTCATAATCAATATTATCATAGCCCATTACTTTCTACGACATGCACGATCTACTAATTACCCATAAACTCATACCATACCCACCCATTCATAACCCTGATGCAATCCAGAAATCTCTAGAAATCGAATACAAACCATTCAATATTCATTTCTCAATTTCCCATTTTCATTCCTACATTCATTTGAGATCAATTTCAAAGTTAATTAATTAATTAGTGGAACTGAACTGGAATCGCATCTTTTTTTCAAAATTTTCATGAAATCCATAATTAATTTGTCAAAACTCTAAAACTTAGGACAGCTGGTTAGTGACAAAATAAATCCGAAAGAAAAAACTTGGAAAAAATAAGAAATGAAAGACTTGAAATGAGAAACAGTGATGATATATGGCTGAGCCATGCTTAGAGTCCTTATTTAACACTGAACACTTCCATTTCTCTCACCACTTTCTTACGCTCTCTTTCCTTTCCTTTCTATGTGTACTTTTCTCTTTTCGGCCTACACTCTTAATTGTCTCACTTCCCCTACTGAGCTCTTTTCCAACTCCTATATGTATCTCTTATCCTCTTTTCCTTCTTCATTATTTCGTATTAATTCAACCATTTCTAGCATCTTGATCTTTCGTTTTTCTAAATCCTCAAAAACGTGCTATTTCAGTAATTTTATCAGAGTTTATTTTTCATTCATTTACACACTTTCTCAATTCTCTCACTTCTATCCATGAGAAAAACAATTAATCATCTACTGATAACCTCAGCCAAACATTATAATTCCGCATAATAAGCGAGTATTGGTCCTCAACGTGGGATGGGGTAACACCGTCTAGTCACACCACTCAAATCTCTCCGCCATTGTAAGGCTCTTACCATGGAAAGAAAAGAAACATTTATTTCGTTAAATTTAAATCGGATACTTTATGACGGTATGCAACAGTATGATAGTACAAATGTATGATTCATTATCTGAATCCGGAAACGATAATTATACATTGAAGTGAACTTGAAGTGATCCGCTTCTATTTAGAGCCTCAAGTACGCACGTGACTAAGAATAATAGATACTTTATGCCTAACTAATGAACATTTGAAGAAAGGAAATTTGTATTTGTTTTTGAAAATTTCCCTCTGGAAAAGTTTTCACATCCCTAATAATAGCCCTTAAATACTATTTTTATTTTTTATTTTTGTTAGAACAAAAAAAAAACCAATTTAAAAGAACATGACAGTGCATTAAGGCTTTTCAAGAAATTTCTTATTATATTGTATTATTACAATTTAAGGCCTCAGCTTTTAGCTTTTATTCATTGCAAGATGGAAAAGCAAAAAGAAGGAAAAAGATAAAATTAAGCGATGAATGATCTTAGTGTAAATATTTCCAAAAGAGCCCACTAGAAATTGAAGGTTAAGCTTAGTGTATTAAGCCTGGTATACTAGGCCTAGTATACTTGAAAAATAAAAATTGAAAATTTTTCAATGCCTAAAAGACAGCAATCTCTCTTTTTTTTCCTAGCAGTGAGAAATTTCGAAGCTTTGTCATAAACATGACGACTGTGTATCAGAGGAAAATCCTAGCATAAAATGAAAAGTTGAAAAGATCAAAAGAGAAAGAGAAAGGAAAAGAAGGGAGAAATAAAAATTGAAAATTTTTCAATGACTAAAAAGGCAGCAATGGCTTTTAAATATGCCATGGAAGAAATCGATATGGTGAATGATGGAATGAATATTGCATAAAAGTGTAAGGAAAATGGAAGTAATAACGGATAAATTTCTCTCAGAGATTTAAGAGACGGGAAGATATGGAAAAAGAGAGTAATAAATTGAGAGTGAAGAAAGACATCGAAGAATTTTTCAAATATTTAATTTTGAAAATATAAAAATGTGTTAAGATGATGCACCCTTCACTAATTAACCTGAATGAATCATTTTCAAGTAGAAATCAATTCATTCATTCATTTCGGCCATCAGTTCTATTACGAACTTTAGCGATTTGATGAATGAAGGATCTGTATGAGGCGCGCTCCTG
>JABVXS010000948.1:0-20629 GCA_013365335.1 Madathamugadia hiepei | reverse complement strand
CATCAAATCGCTAAAGTTCGGAATGGAACTGATGGCCGATAATGAATGAATCTCCTATTCATATGTACGAAGGACATATAACAAAAAGTCATGAACTGCCTTAGACCTACTTCACCGTCCCTTGTGTCAATTGAATAACATGCGAAAAATTTAGTAATGAAACGAACAATAAAAACTGCTGCGTTCACGTGATAAACTCAACAATTATGCACTGAGAAAAACTCCCACACAGTTTAAACTCAATAACGTCAATTTTAAAGTTTGCGGTAGTTCGTGACTTTTTTGGCAAACTATAAACTGCTCAGTAAAGTAGCTGAAAATGCTTTACGCTTCAATTCCCACTTTATCCAACGTTTTAACTTGTATATTTGAATTTAGTTCATGTTATAATTTCACGATTTTTTTAGAGATCTCAGGACTTTATTCCTTCGCACACAAAGATATATAGTTGAAATAATAATGGCAAAACATGATCGTGTTCATTTGTTCGGCATTTGTGAGCCCAAGCCTAGGACATATCGGCAAGGCCAGAAGCAATGGCTGATATGGAATCGAATATTTCCCAAGTCTATTTCAGTAACTTTATTCCTTCGCACACAAAGATATATTCGAAGGGAATGTTGGCCAGACTGTAAACGTAGCACCACTGCATCCAGTTCATTCCTCAAATTCTGCAGCATACAACTAGTATCGTTCAATTCATCGCCATTTCTCGCTGATAAGTAATTTCAATTACACAAAGTAGGTCAGTATCACTGATCAACTCAGTTATCCTTTTCTGCAAAACTCCATATTTCTCAGTCAAATAAACACCGTTAGAGAGCGTCACTGTAATCTTTGTAAATTTTAAACGTGCTTGCTTATATTATAAACTAACTGAACTGAATTTCTAGTGGAAATTCGAGCAGAATATGTTCACCTGTAGTATTGCGTGTCTTGCTGTGAAAAACTGGTACTTTTCAATCCGTCTCTACATGAGCCATAACAATTCTTCATTATTCCACAGTTATTCTTTGCCAATGAAACTTGTTCATTTAATGAGTAAGAACTAATGCTATGATACCGCTGTACAGAACTACTATCAAGTGTGCTGATTTCGTCTGTTGCTGCCATAGCAGATTCATTAAAAGCCGATCTCAACAGCTGGATGGACCCTTCACAAACTAAGGGTGCTGAAATAAATCGCTTTGACTGCATCCAAAATTTAAAAAATTTATTTTACGAGATAATACGTAATCACTTCTATGGATTTCTTGAAAATATTTCGTTCCGTTATGTCTAACTACGTGCATTTTCCATCCATAGCTGTGTGACCAACCGCTCATAGATTATGTCTAACCATACTAGGTATATAAACGGCATCTGCTAATAAGTCAGTTTTTTTAAAGTAATGCCTTGATAACAAGTAATTGTAAAAATAACCAGGAGGAGGTGGATAATCCTCGGAGTCACAACTGATAAAGTTATCAGCAGTGACTAGAATCTGAGTCAGTGGAAGTGACAATTGTTGCCGAGCGATGGAATTTTTCTGCATGTTTTCATCAGGAAGAATTGAAGGGAAAGAAGACAGATTCAATTGCAGCAAACATGTTTTACACTTATTTAAACCAGATTCCAGCAATTGTTCACCACATCCTTGACAATGGATGGGAACCGTCTCGTTCGATGCAATTGATTGGTAATGTGAACACACCTTAATAGACGAAATTAATATTGAAACTAACAATATTTTTATCGTTCTCAATTTCCACCCATAGAAATTACCTGAACTATTCGTTTTTGTGCATGCGATTCAGCAGGAAAGACTTCCTGAAGGTGTGGATGTTGCTTTGAATGAATCTGACCAAATACGTGAACCTGCAAACAGTTGAGCAAACGCACATATTACATAAGTTGTGAAATATAATTGCCCTATTCGGCAATAATCGATTTGATCCTAACTATAAATGGAAGTTCCAAGAGGTCCAATGGAATTCAACCTGATGACGTTGAAAGAAGGAAGAAAATCATATCAGTGGAAATTCCTAAAGTGTGCCTGCCACTCGTAATTTGCTTCATTAAAAAGATCTAAATAATGGGACTACCTGTCATTCGATTTAAGTCTTGGTATATTTCCAAATACGGACAAAAGCGAAAAACTAATAATGTCTACAGATCCCTTAATAAACAGTCGATGTGTTTCAAAATTGATGTCCTAAAAATCTTTGAGCAAACTTGACAATAATAGAAAAACCTTCATTTTTTTGATGGCAAGCCCAAGGCGTTTTAAATGTCCCAACTTCTTGATGCCGATATCTTCAAAATCTTCCTGTGTAAAACCATGAATTTCACAAATCCTACAGTATCCCTGATCCTCGAATAAAATAACGTATTCAGAGAGACCAATTAATAGAAGCCATTCTCTATAATATTTATTCAATATATTATTATTATTTTTGCTCTAATATAGCAAAAGGAAATGGAACACAGCAAACAATTCGAAAATTACTAGCAATAAAACAACCTTAACTCTCCTGATGGTACCAGTGTTGGCCAAGTATCAGTTATATGCCATTTATGAATTTCAGAAATAAGAATTTTTCGATGAGTTGGATGGGTTATTCCCAATGCCGTCAAATCTTCAGGTGTTATCCGGGCAATCGTCGGGAGATCGTAGCCTTGAGTCAGAAACGCTTTTAAATATTCCGGATATTTCAAACTTTTAAGCCACTGAGCCAAAATTTCTGCCTCCTATAACACGGCAAGTGAATCGACCTGACGGGCCAGTAACATTAATCCACCCTTACAGTTCAATAATTGCAGAAAAAAGATGGGAACGAAAAATTGTTAATGAATGTGAGACAAAGAATAATGGCTACGAAAGTGCTAAAATAATGATCACCAATGAGAAAAGGATATTGTGGTGCTGAGGATAAAATCTATCACAATAATCTACGTTTTTTTTCAGCAAATCCATTAAAATAAAATCACCCTTGTCCTTCCTCACAAAAATTAAACCTTACTTTCGTCGCATCTATATCATCAAAAGCTTCTGCTCTATCCGTGTGAAATACCAGCGATTCCTTGCACATCATGTGAGAAAAGGACAATTTCGAAATATCCTCTGAATTACTGCTATGTACATGTTCAAACCCTGGATCGTTAAATATGTTTACCATATTATTTATGATTAAAGAAGCATCATCACTACTGCTGCTCTCCATTGAAAGTCGCGATTGGCAATCGTTCAACAGCGCAACTGCAAAAAAAGTTGAAAATTTAGCGAATATCAATAGGCTAATAGATTTAATCTGAGATCACTAAGCTACCTGTTACTGAAATCCTGCGAAAAAAACACTGGAACTAGTCAAATATCATTAAGGATAGGAAAACTGATACAAGAAACAAACCAGTGGATGAAGTTTCTGAAAACAAAGAATTGCTACCAACAGCTCCTTGAGTGCCAGTTGCTAAGCAAACAAGTGAAGAATCACTCTGCAAAAAGCTTACTACTGAATCAGTCAAAATTCCAAACTATACGATTGTACATGATCAAGACTAATATAACCGATGTTTCTAAACCTTACTATTCCACACTTTTAATAATAAAAAGATCCTATTCTCCTGCTTCTCTCCGGCTTCATAGATTCTTGACATGTGTTTTCGAAAAATTATCTCGAGAACACCACTTTTATTCATGGGAGACTGATGATGAAGAATGTGAAAACAATTATTAAGGAAGAAATCCAATCACCTTCATGCTTCCGAAACCAGAAGAACTGCCATGACTTGAACCCGTAGAATTCCGATGGCATCTGACACACGAAAAATTGTCTGGATTCTGATTAACATCAAAAGATCGTTGTTTCGAAGTAACCCGAGATGAGAAAGCAGTGAAATTTTTCCGACATTCTTTTTCAAAGTTCATGGGCCAATCTGAGTTTATGAAGCGATCTGAAAGCTTTTTCAGTGTTTGAAAAACTGATCTGCAAAAGAATATGTACTAGTGAAAAGATTACGAGATTCTAAAAGTCAAATCACTAATTAAAAACTAGCAAACTTTTCTCCGCTGAAAATTCGCAAACTGTATAACTCACTAGCATAAGATTTTGAAGAAATCTAACAAAAAAAGAGAGAACATAAAAGAAATCCAAATTTCATCAGCTATTGCTACATTTTACTCAATTAAGCAGTTGTGTTTTACAGAAAAGAATTAATTAAATCATCATAACTTTAAAAGATTGGAGAAGAGTGATAAGTTTGAATAGAGAAGAAAGAAATAAAGTTATACGCAAAAAAATCTGCAAATGTGGTTACAAACAAAGATACAGCAACCTGCTTAGAAAATGTAAACTTGTTTGGTCAACGTAAAATTAGCTATTGGTAAAGTAGAATTGATCGGATTCGCTGAGCTCTTCACACTGTTGCAGTTTCCTCCACTGCGTAGTACAAGTCCCACCCAAACTGAATATCATGGATAATTTTGTTGATACCAATTTTTCAAATAAGTTTTCTGTGCCTGATAATGTTATCATTCCATGCAACTCATATAGTCATACTAACTGAACAGCTCAAAGAAAAATACTGATATGTGGTCATCATTTTTAAGTTTTTTCTTTCTGCAGTTAGCTGTTCAAACTGCTACATGTTCCATTTGGTTTTCGTCTCTCGACAAGTGGACCATAAAAAAAGCAGAAAAATAGATAAGTTCCCAAAATCAACGTTGATAAAAATTTCCGCTAACAAAACTAGCGATTCTCTCCATCTGGAATCATATTCAAAGTGTGCAAATACCACGAAGCACCAACTGCATGATTAGTGAATAAAGAATCATATTTATGACAGCCACTATAATTCTAATTTATTTTTGTTCTTTTCTGAAGTTAAAATTACCGCTACCTTGGAATACAGTTTTTGGAATCCAAACAATTTCGCCCAACTGAAAAAAGTGCATACAGCGGTAGAGCATACAACTTCAGAAACACTTACCAACACCTGGTGCACATGCAATGTGGTCGGAAAATGAACCCAAAGTGGAAACACCATAGAGTATAATTTTGAGCAGAAGTGATGCACCTTCAGTCTATAAGCGTCACCCAAAACTGTGCAACAACGGAATTTGAAAGTCAATAGCACGGAAAACAAACTGAAAAATCACAGCCAGCACTCATACGTTTTGTGACAACGAAATATTCGCAAAACATACAAAACAGTCCAATATTCTTGAAACTGATACAAAGAATGATAAACAGTTGAAGAGCTATCAATGGTTTAAATGAATGCACTGTTGAACGATGTGCTATATGTGCAGTGCGTAATGAAGAAGCAGCAGGAAGTCATTTCAAGTGGCAATACTGTACCGAACTGGTCGAACTCCAATTAATATAGCTAACAGTTCTATTCAAGGTACTGTCTTTGCTGTCATTTGAACAATTTAAAACTTCGCAAAAAGGATGACTTTCATGCTTCAATTCAGAGTTTAAAATATAGACTGCTGCTGGATATGCCACGGCTGATGCGTCGTTGGAAAGGTCTTTACTCGCCTCGCTGAATTCACTCGGTCCTATTGTTCATGAACTAACCGAAAGCTACCAGTCCTTATAATTGACAGCAGTTGCAGGAGATGGAAAATCGTGAACTTCAAATTGGAAATATTTCTCTATAAAGCACTATTTCGTATACAACTTGAACAAGGTTCACTTCAACTCTCCTCAAAACACTTTATTTGTTAAGATCAGAAGAAATTTTCCATAAAACAGATTAAGATGCAATATTCTACACGAGCTACTACTAAAGGATCAACACGTTCACATAAAAGCTTGAATGTTAGACAATTTTTCCTATAAAAATCACGGTAGAAAAGGAAAAGACAGTAAATAAAAAACGGAAACAAGTGGAACTAGCAGAAATCAAGTCATATGACGTTTAACGACTGAAGTTAGCAGTAATGTGTGACCAATTAAACATCAAACATATAAGAAAATTGGTTCAGAAAACCCTCATCCGATGGAGATGAAAATTCCGCAGTCAGTAAAAAAAAAGGGAAATCAATCCATCATGACAAAATATAGTTTTTTTTTCTTAGCGTTTGTCCTGTTTGCTTACAGGGTGACCAAATATACTAAAAAAATTTATTTAGGATTAGTACAGTTCGTCTTCATTTGTGGATTTTCTATTTATTACACTACACACCGATTGATTTAAAAATATGTATGTTTTGCATTCCTTACATTAAACTTATATTGAATTGCCGTAAACAAGAAAAATTAATACCGCTATAGTACAATTTAAGGTTTCAGTGGATACTGAAAGAGAAAATTTAAATTTAAAAATTTTTCTGCAATCAATTATATAGCTATGTTGATGAAGCAGAGCAGATGTCGAATGCAACTCATCCTATAGAATAAAGATCAAAAAACAACATCGTCTATAAAAAGTTTCCAAACAACGAGTAAGGACTGTCATAATTGGTAGAATGTGACTCCACTAACTGAATGTAACTAATCCGTTTTTAAACTTCCAACCATTACAAACCATTTTTTTCGATTTTCCTAAACGTCTTCCTCATTCTCTATGTATGTAGAACTTGTACCTACCTACAGCATGAATAAGCGAATTTAAAATAAGGGATGAAAGCGGCTATGCAAATGGTAGGGGATAATTAGAATGCAACATATACGAGATAAATGATATCAATCGGATAAAAGCAAAAACACTAATAGATATGCAACAAATCACAGAGACTTTTAAAATAAATATAAAAAATTATCTAAAAGTCCAGCAAGGTACTGGATTCTACCTCAAAGTTAAAAGCTTGATACAGCTTGAGAAAAGGGTGTAATGCCGATGAAAAGTGGCACATGTATGAAAGTGACAGGAAATAAGAAAAAGGAGGTGTATGTTTGTTTCGATGCATTCAAATAAGAGCATAATAGAATTCAGTTCACCATTTCAAAGAAATACAGGTCAAAGAGCGTGCTCCATCCCAAAACTCTCCATGATCGGGACATCAATAAATGAAGCGAAAAATATGATCGACTTTATGAAATGGAAGAAGGATATGCCAAAAAAAGTAGTGAAGATGTTGTTTCTACCTTTTGATTTTCTAATCGTTCTGTAGTCTTACCTGATCATCACCTGCATTTTGCGTTTGTGGAAAGCAACACAGTTTGCATATGAGAATTATTAACACAAACCATTTCCGTTCTTGAACTCCGAGTGTCCCGAATATGGATCATTGTTAATGCAAAGTCTTGAAGGTATCACCGCTGCTCCAGGGCTAGTGGATGGCGCACATAACACATTCGACAGTGACTCTATACCTGTAACTGCAGATTAGCTTTTGCAATAAAGCACAAAACTCTCAAGAATACTACATTCGTCAACTTCGTTCATTCATCTTCGCTGATACTAAGAGATTTTTCATCGGTAAAAAAATAACATCCTAAATAAATAGAAAAGTGTGACTCATTGGATAAGATACACTGAACGAGAACCCAGTTACACATGCAAGAATTTGAACAGCAAATGAATTCATGAGAGTTTGATCAGTCTCACTCCTCAAGTATGTGATTTCACATCTGTGAGCAAAGATATCTTATTTTCCAAAGCTGAATAACTAGATTCGTTATTAATTAAAACGCTGCTGATGAGGAAGCCCACAAAATACTAATCCCTTTGACACATCTACGGTTACCAGAAACTAAGATTAAATGCATGAGTTATTCATAACTCCTTCTCATGAACTGCTCTTCCGCCCCTTTTCAAATCGGCAAACGAAACCTCGTCAACTAGTGCGCTACTCAATAGAAGATTATTACTGAAACAAATAGAACATCCAGGATAATACCGAATGTATTTCGGAATGATAACCATGAAGCTTACTTTTACCACATTTTCCACTTCCCGAAATCCCATTCCTTTCCTGCGATATAACAGGACGTTCCAACTTGCAGAAGTCTTCCGTCACCACAGCTTCAATAATATTCAACCGACATGCCCCGTACATGGCATTACCAATATCGGGTGCTATGGGAACGGAGACCTGAATCATTCTTTGAAAGACAGCTTTTGATTTAGAAATACTATAAATATGCATAACTTCACAATCAACTAAATCTAGAAAAAAAAAAGTTGATAGTAGAAAACAAACACTATCATTTATCACTGCATTATAATTTCGAATTTACGAAGTTTAAGAGCGAAAAGTAAAGAACTTTCATTAAAAATATTTTCAAAAACAAACTTTTTTAACATTTCGCGGTATTTGCTGCACTACAGATGGAGCTTGACGAAGACCCAAACGTGTTGACATTGCAAATACTATAATGAACGCCATTAAGTGTGCTTGTAAGACCGACAGGACGATAGAACAGGATGCTTAAATTCATGCGCTATAACGAATAAATGCAGAAGAGAGCGAGCTAACTACATGTACCAATGAATCCTGAGTCTTATCAACTTATTTCAGCAGGCAGAACCACAGCATAGTGAATTTCAACGTATTAGAAAAAATTTCTATTATTTGTAGACTACAATACCACCGACTCCACAGCCGCGGTCGTGTTTTAAAAATCATCCAGGTTATTTTTCATTATTATTGAAAAATTATGTTGCGGAATTAAGTGGGCTTCTTGCCATCTTTTCTGCTTCCCCTCAACCAACTCTTAATAGATCTAACCATCACTGCAAAGTAAAATATAAGCATTGTGTAGAAAATAGTCAGCAACTTTTAAAATATCTACGGTTATTTCAGATGACTGCTGAACCTCTAAACAAAAAGCGGATATGCTTAAAATGAAGTTTGGGAAACTGTGCGCAACTTCCAGAAGCCACAATCTGGTCCGGATGTTACTTAGAGTCAAACGGGACATCAAAAGCAGCTACCAATTTTTGCATTTTCGTTCCAACTGAGTGGTTAGTTAAATAATCGGACCAATTAAAAACAATTCTCTACTGAACTCATTTAGAACCTTTCCTCAATCGAAGAATAATGACGGTTAGACAGCACTAAGTCAAGGAAAGTCTCAAAAATTCCACTTCGGCCCAAGCAGAAGTTCTTACATCACCAGAACTTTCACCCATCTTCCTTTCACATAATTTTCAACTTTCTGAATCATAAACTGCTCTACTGTATTAAAAAACATTAAGTCGTTGTAGAGTAATTTCCATTAAAAACACTCATACTTTAATTATCCAAGCTTTTGCGCTGCCTGATCAAATTTAGCTTTACATTCACTGGCAATCATGAAATATTGTAAAACGAAAATGTTAAATATCAAGTTCGAACTGCCACAGAAAAAGCAGAATAAATGAGGAAATAAAGAAAAAAGAATCACTTTTGGATGAGTTAAAACTTTTTGAGAAATCTTTACTTGAAGAAACTTAGCAGATCAGAATCTCTCACAGCTGGTATATGACTCCTGCTCAGGAAACGTATGTTGCTAATATTCTGGAATATGCACTGATTAGAAATTACATGAAAACTTAGTAACATGCAATATAATGAAGAAGTTTGTATTTGAAGAGAATACAATTATGTCCAACAGAAACTACATTTCAGCAGGCAGAGTTCATTATGCAAATCCGGTATAGAACTTTTACAGAAGGACATACAACCTAAACGGTACGCTTTACACGGAATGCCGCCGTCGACCTATATAATTAGGGATGATGTATAAAAGAAATCAATAAACTGCTCTGTACCGTCAGCAAACTGCCTTTATCGAATTTCTTTTGTTGATAAACTGATTTAGTGAAAAAATGAAATCAAGTGAACAGGGTCCCACTTTTTATCCTTATTCTTGAGCATAAAAAAAGAAAAAAACAGAAAAATAAATTTTTCTTATCGCTACGTTTCTATAAGTTACGTGGCTCACCGATATGCTTACCCTAAGGTGCACAGAAACTCCTATACTTCTCTCTACAAAAGGAGTGTAAACAAGAACCTTTGCAACGGTGGTTCAGTTCCTGGCAAAGCAAATGCAACCGCGAAGGATCGCAGCGTAAAAGCAACGCAACGCTCCGAAAGCACACTAGGTGGGCCCTACAGTGATCACAGTATCATAGCCATACTGGTCATCGACCTGGACAAAGGGCTGACCATTCAGCAGTGAAACACACAAAGACAGGGACAGAAAAAACAGACACACAGAGCAGATATAGACAGTGGTCCTCTAGGCGTGTGGAGCATAAATGAATTTTGTTGTCGGTGGCACTGGTGCAGACTGTTGAGTTCACATAAACGTCAACATGCATGTGGATAGATGAATGTAAACTTTTTGAAAGACTGCATGGCAAAGTTTTTCTTGAATTTCTCCACAACTTTAAACATTCTCTAGTATAAAGGGTCGTTCTGTTCAAGTCCATCTGGTTCATAAGCATAAAAAATGAATTGATGTGTCACTAATCATGACCTTAAAAGTATAAATGTGAAGGTAAATGACACCATCTCTTCTGACAAGGTCATTTGGTAACCATCTGTCGTATTTAACAGTTACTAACCAATGATTAGTTATTAAAAAAACTCCAAAAACTATGACGATTAATTCACTCTGTTTGAGATGGTGAAAGCAAGTTAAAACTGAATTGGCAGTTATAACTTCGTGCAAAGTTGTTCGTATGGAATGCACCACTCCCCTGTGCAGTTGCGTTATTTTCCATGTTTCTGGATGATTGTAAACTCTTTTCATTTCTTCACTTTATACATTTCATAAATGCTTTTAGTTACGAAGAATTGCTGAGCAGCTTTATAACATAATCACTTGCCAATGAAGTTCAAAAACAGAAGATAGTCGATGTTATCGAGCAATCTTAATGTAAAAAAAAAAAAATTTTAAATTTCGACATTGATTTATTAGCTTTGGTCACCTATAGATAAAATTTTAAGAGTAACCACATCGGCTCATTGAAAATGATCTGTTATACAGGATGACAATAAGAGAAGTGTCAATTCTACAGCCCAAGTTTCAGTACATGATGTCGCAAAAATGAGAAATCAATTTTCAATTTCAAATCGCGGCACAAGGATATCAATAACTACCGAATCCCGCCAATTGGTCATGGATGCATGGATCAAGTACAAGGATCAAATGGCACCACAATGTCGATATTTCACATGCTCCTGTCAAGGTTGCAAGGCGCCAAATGGTCAAGAAGGATATGTGGCAAACTGACTGGCCCACATCAATGGAAAAAATATATATAAACAGTGGATTATTACTCCTAGAGGATTGAGTGTTTTCACCGGCTCACTTCTGGACTCGACGACGACGACTACCTGAACCAGCTTTTCTCTCCTTTCAATTACCTTGGTTATCATTGTCGTTTTATTATATTCGTATTCTATTGCGTTTATATTTTGTTTCTTGTTCGAATAAAGATTTAATTACCCAAGTTTGAGTTCGAGTTACCAAGAGAGAGATCTCCGGCAACAATCATATCAGCTCTAAACAATCGCGACATCCCTCAAAACTCAACAATTTCCCGACACATGATATACCTAACCTTATCTTACCTTTGAATTTCATACCTACCATAAAAACGCTATGGAACTAGTGGAGTCAGAAAAGGCTAACCAGAGTAGCCGAATACGCGAAATTCTGTTAAGCGAATCCTTCCTCCATTCAAATAAACACTTTGAAGGTAACTTTGATTAGGTGTGATTACCTGAAATACAATTTTCCATCTCATACTCGTCTGACAAAACAACAAGAAATATTGGATGGGCTGGGAATTTCAAGAAAATTCAACAAGATATTTGTTCACCACTTTTGCATTAGTACTTCCACACTCCTTAGTAAATCCGATTAATATACCTGAATCACAGACACTTTTCAGTCCAAACATGGGACTGAGACATTTCAGACGCAAATGTGCTTAGCCAAAGATGAAATCTCTTGGAGGTAGACAAAAAGTATAAAAGACTGTCAGAAAGCAAAATAAGTTACAACAAACTCCAACTTATTAACAATACCTCTAGCAATTAACGTGAAAGAGTACAGGAACTCTATCACGAACACCGCGTATTAGTATTTTATTTGCATTTTTTTTTCCTAGGATTTCGTTGTCATCGCCTTATCTGTTTTCAAACATGGATAAAACCAAACTAACAAATCTTCACGTCACTGCAAGTATCTATATTTTCAACTGCACATCATTACTTTACTGGAGTTCCAATCCTTCCAAGACACTTCAATTATTTTATCATTTGTTTAAAAATTACTGAACTAGAGTGCAAATTTAGCTTTTTAATATCTTTTTAAGATTCACATATGAATTCTTACTGATTTTCAAAGAAAAAAGGGTGAAATAGCTTAAACGTGAGAAGCCGGACAAGTTTATACTGATTGGCGACAAGTTTATACTGATTGGCGTTTTGAGTAAAACTGGTCCAGATATGAACTTTCGTGTGGATAGAGATTTCTTTCAATGTTTCAAAGACGATATTTTTAAAACTACCACTTGATAATTTTGTAGGTGCGGAAAAAAATAGGCGGATCACCATAGTTGGATCATATTCAGTATAATACGAAGCTGTTCAGCATACTTTATTTAAAGCAATGGAAGTTAAAGATTTCACAGCACAAGAGGTAGAAAAATAACTTTTTGGAGGAAATCACAAACTATACCATATGTCGCTAAAATAGCGAAGCAAGAACCACAAGGGTCATATTGGCGTTGCAATGTCAGAGTTATGATGTGCTCCAGTCAAGGTTACCAGGCGCCACAATGTCCACTTTATGATATACTTTTACCCACCAACTGGTCAAGAATGATGTTTCGCGATCTGATTGGCCCATGACAATAGATTTATATGTATATATTTTCAATTCCAAGCAATAGGGATACAGTCTTATAGAAGAGGAAATGTCCCCATAAACTTCACCTGAGATTGAGTAATGTGCCGGGCTGAAGCATTATCGAATATTGTCAATTGTCGCATAAATATTTCAAAATCTCTGGAGTGTGGACGCCTTTTTAGAAAATATTCAGCGGGTATTGAATAAACTTCAGGTATCGATTGTAATAACAAAGAGATTCAGGCCGCCTAATATTAAATAATGATATTCTGAATCGTTTAAACTATCTTTTCTTCATTTATATCAATTTCAATGTTGCTCTTATGTGAGTCTTTCCTGTTTCGAAATCCTCAAACTCTAAGACAGAAAGCCCTTCCCAATCTATTTCCTAAATGATTCGTTGTCTTTCTTCCTTTTAAATCATTTATGAATAAAAGACATTCGAGTTTCATTTTCGACACAAACTGACTGAGTCGGCTAAAAGCCAAGTTATGTTGAGAAAAATCAATCAATGAAATAGAACGATCTTAGAATTGCTTCACAAACAACTGTTTTCCGATGGCGTCCTCATTTGTAAAATATTTTCGTCTTTTGTCTAGTTTTCACTACAACACTATCTCACCTCTCCTTTCCAGACCACTCCATCATAACAATTCAGTTTGTTCCTGCTCCACTTTTATTCTTACTAAACATATCCAATCACAGTTAATTGCATGGTGGAATACTTCACAGAAGATATAAAGGCTAATGAGCTTTTGCAGTCTAATTTAGCATTTCTCAAGCTTTTTGTTTGTCCTTTATTTTGAAAGCTGAACTGAATTTAGATAGAAAGTTAGGCAAAAAAAAGTCTGAGAAAAACATTGGCTAGAACCGCTTTTCCCAACCTGACAGAGAAGAGATCAATTGAGAAGCAGCACCTCGAATTACCACTCAAGATTGAATATGTAAATTTTCATAAATTTTCTTATTTGTAACTAGAAAATTGATAGGTAACTGAACTAAATCTGAGATTACAGTGAAGTTGTGATTGTGCCATTAAAAGAGAGAATTTTCAATAAGTGCTTCCTATTCATCGAGTAAAATAGAAAAGTTTCCGATAAATAGGTGTTAAATGTGTTTGCTATCACAGCATAACTGCAGGAAGCAATCAAGCCGAAGGATATGCGCTTATTCGAAGACTCTAACTCTTTAAAGAATCTCGCGATAACAATCGCTTTAATTAATTTACCAGTGAAGTTATAAGAATTCCATGAAATGAACGAAATTAAGTGATTGCTGTTAGTCTGTCTGATTTTAGACAAGTTTTTAAACATGCGACTGTATCCATTCATTACGAAATAGTTTTGTGGAGTTAAATTGAAACAGGAAGTGTTGCGGATGAGTAATGTTCAGTGTAAGCCAGACTGTGGATCGAATTGCTCTATTTGTTAGTTCTGCCGTTATTATCGTCGTTAGCAATATTCAGAACAATTGCTGCAGAAATCAAGTATTAATAGACGAAGCTTACTGAAACACTGTTCAAGCTTGAACAGCATCTTAGCTTCCTTTAGTTCAGCACAGCTTTTTTCGAAAATTTCGAACTACCTGCTCTGTTGCTTCTGAACAGCTGTTTCGAACTGCACCCTAACTTGAAACTAGAAAGTTTTAACTTGGAGAGCATCAGTTCCTTCTCACCTTTGGTTTTTTTTCCTTTTTTATCTTCTCCGACTTGTTTGCTACTGCATATATTTCTGTGAATTGCTAAACAACCGCTTACTTCTTTCAAAGATAAAATTCTTTTACATCTTCCTCATGCAATCCGAATTAAATCATTGCACAAAGGACTGTTATTCGGATGATACTTCACTTCTATTTAAACGAAACTAAATGTTTCCATTTACCATCCAATTCATTTCAATTCAGTTTTTGCTATATTGTATTGCATTTTGAGCATAACTTTCTTTGCAAATATTTGTGCAGAACGCAGTTCGACAACCACCCTTTTCCTCCATGTCTCAGTGGCGCTAATCAGTGTAATTAAAGTTATAATGTCATCTAATCTTGTCTATAAACAGTGCGTCGAACATAAATACTGGTAGATGAAATAAGTCGTATAACCAGTTCCCTTAAAAAGATTGTGATTGTTGATTGGAGTAATTTTCTCTTCTTTTTAGGCTCTATGATTCACTGCCGATCCGAATTCAAATCAAGATGCCTAAGAATTCTTTAAGACAAACCAAAATTATCAGTTTGTCTTTGAAATCAAATTCATTCACCAATTTTGTGAAATGACCATACATTGACTGTTGAAACTGTCCCTTTTTTGACGGAGCTTGCATTTCTCATCATGGGCAAGTCCATGCAAATCTTCATCCCTGCCTTCCCAGTACACTTAAAATAACAGCAGTAAAATTTTAGCGGACTCACAGTATGTCCTTTTTCATTGGTAATGACGCGTTTATGTGTGAGCTTCGTACAAGCTAACTCTTCCTTTTCACACAAAAATGTTACCTCTATGATGGAAATTTAATATATGTATGTGGACTCGGATGAAACTTGCCTTTCGCAAAAGTAATGATAAATAGGATGCCGTTGAGCACGTATAAACTGCGATCTGCATAGAATGCAAAAGAAAAGTCACATATTGATAAGCAGTCCTGGGAATGAAAATTTTTAGTTTCTGTGCAGAAAATCCGATCTTGTTTGCAGAACATTTTACAAACTTATCAGAGAGAGGCTTATCATTCAACTGAATTAGGTTAGAGGAAAGACTCTTCTCGGTAAAGATTTGTTTCCGATCGACAAACCTCGGGCTGGTTATCTTCAATTTTTCCCCACACCACTTTCCTTGCAGCTAAAAATATTATGGGTCTTGCTTCTATTATTGTTTACGGTGATGTTGCCGGAACCCTTCCAATTCTAAAAGCATTTCAAAGAAATTTTTTTGTTTGAAATTGCAAAACGGCCAAATGGCGTCATTTCGTAAGGGAAAACGCCAACATCGTTATCTGATCTTTCAATCTGTTTGGAGCAGTATAATTCATGGTAAGTACAAATGATTCAGCGCACTTACTTCCTACGCTTAAGGCATTGAAGTCTGTCGCTGGATGTGTTTCGTCAGAAATTAATTGCTACATTAGACAGCATAATGCAAAGCTGTCGTTGTGCCAAAACGCTTTCATCCGTTCCGCTTCTATGATAGAGCTTGGGATGAATTTCAGTGGTTTTTCGGTAGTGCAAGTGACAGAACTCAATCTCAACTGTATTTGATATATTTGAGAACAAAGAATCTACTTTATCGGGTAAAGCTAGTCGCAATCGCATGAATGCTGGGGCGTACTCCAACGATAGCACGCATAGACTAGACCTGGTATATGCGAATCATCAGCAATGCTTCCTGGCTTATTGGCGAAGCACGGAGATACGCCCTATAACAGCGGACCCTACAACCACGTGGGACAAACGCTAAGACAAAGAAGAAGATTGGACTTGTTGTATAATTTTATCTGAAAGAATTTCCGATGTTTGCTTGACAAACCCTCCTCAGTTTTTTATTCGCAAAATGAAACAAAAATGGTCGTATTTTTAAAGTAAAGATTTAAAACCAAAATAATTTTGAGATGTCTCTACCGCTACGCTTTCATTGATGACTTGAGCAATAAATGATTTTGTAATATTGTTAAAAAGCTAAACATTTTAAGACATTTCGAAGACTTATTCCAATTTTTACTCTACAGACGTTTCCTAGGAATGCAAAATTAATGTATCCCCAATCCTGGAATGAATTTAATGCAAAAGAAATTAAAGCTATCTCATAATGTGTCGAATTCACTGCTTTTTGTCCAAACCAGTTTCATTCTTCTTAATATTGTCTCAGTAGTGCTCAGCAAGCTTTTAAAATATTTCTATGTTTTTCGGAATTCGTCGTTCATTCTTAAAAAGAGCTCGAAGTCATTGATATTATTTGTTAAGGATGGCGATCCAGAGACTACACAAGGTGTTTATTCTGGCTGCGATTTTAACCTGTCTTGCTCTGAATGACGTCCGAGCAATGAGAATAAAACGAGGGAATGCAGGACAGAAACACGATGAGCATAAAGAACATGATCATCAGCACCAGGTCGATTCGAGCCATGAGAAACATGAAAATCACAATAGCTCTGGAAGTCATGAAAATAAAAGGAAGGAACACGGTGACGAGGATCAGCGCCAAGAAGAGAAAATGAATTATTTCTGTAAATGCCGTGATCACCGTGATAATGACACGGAATTCCATGAACATGTGCTGGAGAGTAGTAATGAAAATAGCACAGAAACTCATGTTCATAAAGGTGCCCTTGAGCATACAGGTAATTATTCAGACAGTGATGAACATGATCATCAGGAGTGTCGATGCCACTGTCACTGCCCGAAACACGGAAAAGGCCGTGGGTACAGACAGAAGGATAGGAAAAAGAAAGGAAGTGGTGAACACTGTCACTGCTTCTGTCATCATCACGGGGATGAAGACCAGAAGGGATCAGATCAGGTCGAGCAACTTGACAAGGAACTCAGTGTGGAGCATCGAGGTTAGCGTTAAATTCTTTCTTAAATTCATTTATTAGCCGTTATTTCATCGGACGCTTAACGTCTCGTCTCTTTTATCAAGGAATCATGCCAAAAAACGCACCACTTGGTGTAAATTTCAATCTCAACATGACAGATTGAAACAAATGGACGCCAAACTAAGGTATTTATGCAAGTGCCTACAATAAAACTTTTTTTTTCAGAGGAATCCGAAGATAAAGAAAAGGAGGAAAAAGTAATTTTTCACTACAAACTTTTTAACTACATTAATGAAATTGTAAAGTCCGTACATTGGAAAAATCGGTCACAAAACAGTATATTGAAAGTTCATTACGAATTTCATTTAAATAAAAAACAGGTTACTCCACTAAATTTTTTGGGTATTGGATATTAGAGCACGTAAGCATTTTTTCGCTTTCATCCGTCTTTTTTCTCGATATTTTTGGTACTCATGATGATATTTTTAAAATCTGGCAGTTTTTTTGCTTGATAGAATGACTTTCCGTTAGCAACTACGATGTTTTTAAGAACTTTAAAAAATGGATAATTTTCTCAAAATGAATTTCTGCACACTTTCACAATGGTTTCTTTCAGGATCAGGTCATCAAACTGCTATTTTGAAGCGGTAAGTCTTTTCCCCCTTTTGCTATGTGTACGTAATTTCTATCCTTCCTTTCCAACCATGGATTTGGCCGTCATTGCTGGCTTTGTTGGTGCTACTGCCAATATTAGGCATAATAGATATCTCGAGAAACTCATGCAAATGGCGCACAGACATCAAATCAATGTAAAACTAATGCTGAATCATATCATCTCCTTTGATTTCCACTGACACTTGCCAAAGGAAACCCGTTACCCTGTTTAGCAGCCTATAAAACTGATGGAGTGAGGGCGTTTTTCCGAATTCTATTCAACGTGGAAACGAACAATTGAGAAATTTTAGGAACCTTTCATTTTCCTTATCATAAGTGGGAGTCTATGTGTATTCTAAAACGCTTCAGTTTACAGGAATTTCGATATTTACTTTTCAGGTTTGACATAAACAAGCCACGCCTATACTGAGAATGTGCAGTAAACCTATACGTGAACTTTGGAAATAGTGTGGACTGAATCAAATATCTTCAGAAATTTCATAAATAAAAGTTTCATGTTTGCGTTTATTTTCTAACAATTCTTTTTGCAAATTTTAATCTGAATGCAAATTTTATTTATACTAGCATGGTGATGAGTCTTTTAGGAAAATTGTAATATTTTAGAAATGTTCCTGTTTTGATCGACTTCGTCTTACCTATTTTTCACTTTTTCGGCAAACACATCGGCCAAAGAGCTTTATATTAATGTTGCATTCAAAAATAAATTTTTTTTTTGTGAAATAAAAACAGCAGTATTGCACTGATGATGCTTGCGAGTGCAGTTCCTGTGCATACTTCAAATTGCTTTTTAAAGAAATTAAGTTCTTGTTGGAAGTCCGCAGTGCCAGTCTCTAAAACTATCAAAATGTCACATGATTGCATTTAACCACAAATTCGTTGTGTCGAACACAGAGAACCCAACTTGTCCCTCAGTTTGACAATAAAGTCTCACTTTAAATGTAACGGCGATATTTCAGTTAGTGTTTGTCTCCCAGATCATGGGAGTGAAGTTTATGTAGACGACAGCTAAGATATGGCTCTACCAGTTCAAGCAAAATTAATCAAGCTGTACAAATAATGTTGCTTCAGGTAAATTAATGAAAAATCAGAACTTTTTTCTTGACGATTGAAAATTAGTTTCTCGTAGAGTAAGCTGGACTCTTAATCAGCATTGCATGTAGTTTCAACGAGCGCGAAGTGATGAGAAATTACAACGCGTTATTGGATTTAGAAAATTCACAAAATGAACTGAAACAACTTCTAAATTAAAACATGAAGAAGAGTAAATCATGAAAACAAAGCCGACATGGATTGAAGAAGCGTTGGAAAAATTAGAAGCTCTAGGAGAAAGCTTTGAACATTCATATACGGAAGCAATATGAAAACATTGAGGACAGACAATGTTCAATATGATCAGGAATTTAATGTTAATCAAATGCGAACTTATTTGGAAGGGAAGAAATACTTATCTAAGACGGGAAGAGGTCAGCATCAGACCTCGGTACTAGTGAATATAGTCTTCAACTAAGTGAAAAATATAAAACTAATTTTAATATTGTTTATGCAATGAAATACAAGCCACAACTAAGTGTTTATCTCGAAAATTAGAAGTGTCGCGGAAAGTAATAAATTGTATTTTAGTTTGTTTTGGGTTGCTTCTGTTGCACTGTGATTGAATTGGTTTCAACATCATTCCATCCTTGTATAAAGCAAGGAAAATGCTGACTTCTTAGCTCTGTCTAACTGGATTTTTTTTGGGCAGTATTTCCTGGATAACAATATTTGCTCCACCCGCACTATTTATAAAAAATTTTATTGTCATCGACGATCGCAGCATAATTCCCCTTTCATTTCTGAGGTGTCTTGTTCGCATTATATATTCAGACCATCCTTTTCGAAAGTCCCAATATGTAGGTCTGCATTATGATATTGATGACTGTTGATCCATGGAAGCAAAATCCACAGTCTTCATGTTCTAGTGAAAATTATTTTTTATTTTTCTTTCACCGCTTGGGTGCTTTTGATCAAACTGGTTGCAATCCCCCTTCCCCCGACTTCTGGTACGAAAAAATTTGTTACGAAAGCAATCCTATAAATTGTTTATTAATCAGTGATGAAGACACATCCATCGATAATATCTTTAGTTTGGATAAACCTGTAGAGGGATAGGTCGAGGGTGCAATGAAAAAACTGAGTTATGGTTGAGTCTTCTATAGTGAACAGTAATCACATGGAAAGATGAATAAAGGATAACTTATAAGAATAAGCCTAAACGAAGCTGTCATCGAAAATCAACAGCAACAAAATCAAAACTCAGGAAATAAAATTATCGTGCAAAGTGATTCGAAACGATTATAGACAATCTCGGAATCAGAAATTATCTTGATCGTTGTTTGCAAGTGCAGAAAAAAGTAAGAGTTATACAGGTGATATTTACTGTGTTTGAAGAAATTGACAAAGATACAGCGGTTCTGGTAACGACAGTTGTCTTTCTTCTTCTTCTTAGCGTTTGTCTGGTAGGTATTGCACAACGCCGTCTCCACGTCACAGTTTGCTTCGTCGATGAGCCAGAAACCCTTGCTCATGATTCGCATATACCAGGTCATGTTCATGCGCGTCGTTCGTTGAAGTACGCCCCAGCATCATGCGACTGCGACTAGATTTGCACGACCT
>JABVXS010000947.1:0-20641 GCA_013365335.1 Madathamugadia hiepei | reverse complement strand
GGGACAAACGCTAACAGAAGAAGATTAATTTCTTGAAAATAATTTTCCAGCTCGGCGCATATGTTCCACTGAGATGCGGGGTCCGCTATTTTCAAGAAATTAATGATTTGATTAATCTGATAACCATCTTAGAAATCTTGAATTTCGAAGAAATAACAAAACGAAATATTTAAACTTCATAAATTTCCTTATAGTAACTACTCTATTTTATTCATTGTAAGATTTTTTAAGTAAAATTTCGTAAAGCAGTGTTTATTTCCAAAAAATTTTTGAATTTAATCTGAAAATTTTGAAAAATACTAATGAAACATACCATGCGTCAGAAGAACAATGTCTTTCAAGGCCAAAAAATAAGTTTTTATATTAAAACAACCAATCTTAGCCACAGATGAATTAATATTCAAACTTACATACAGTCTTCTAGGAAGATTTGTTTACTCGTGGCTTGCAATACTGCATTGCATGAACCGGTGAATTGAAAACTTTGTGCAATGATTTGAAATCGCATCGCAAGAGGAATTAAATCACGATGCCAATATATAGATACCACCTAAAATTGGAATTTAAATATCACTAATTTAAAAGTAATATGATAAAGCTAAGCAAGAAAACCAACAAAACCACTTATTTTTAACGAAAGAAATAGGCCATTTAAAAGTTTAAAATAAAAAGTGCAAATGTTTTATTCCTTTTAAAAAGACGAGAACAAAATGAAATTAACCTCTAAAGTAAGTTCGGTCCATGGTTCACCATAACTGTCACCCATTTGTCGTTGAGTAATTGCGCGACATTTCTTTATTCTTTTCCCAAACCAGTCTTCCCAACCTAATTCCATCTAAAACCATATTACTAATGTATATTTTTCATATTATAACATGACATTTTTGGTTATGAAAATTTATGGATTACATACGTGAACTTGAAAAAATGAATTTAAATAATTAATATTACAATGGATTATTCGATAAATTATTTAATGAATAGAAGTAAAACGATATTAATGAAATAAATACACCTAAAATTGGAATTTAAACCAAATTTTTGAGAGTTAATTAATTGCCAAGATGAAAAATTTTATGTCGTTTTGAATTTAGAAACAAATATTTAAACAAAAAAATACATTTGCTCAAAACTAAAAAAATTAAACATGTTGTTTTGGAAGGTAAAGACTGTGTGATCCGACATACTAAATACTTGAATTATTCAATTAAATGGATGAAATGAATATTATATTGATAAGAAGTGGTAAGAAACTTATCAATGCTGGCAACGAAACAATAATTAATTACTGATGGGTGTCAGGCGGAAAATAATTAAATAATTACCTTAAGAGATTCCACCAGGACTTTGACAAGTTTTACGTTACAATCGTTCAAAATAACTTTCAATTGAGTTGTTGGAAGAATGCTTTCACCCATCTCTCCTCTTTATATCGTTCAACCAAACCTTTTCTTCACTCCAAAGAAATGATTCAATCCTTAATAATGAAAATTTTTCAAATTATCAAAACAACTGATAAATATCAACGATAAATTAATATTAAAATTCGCAATCATCAAACATTAGCGAAAATAAGCGATAAGTAATCACTGAAGTATATCGTTGATGAAATGATAAGTAATCAACGATACACTGGAATTAACAGAAATATCTAATGTCAAATAATCATTAACAGATTTACTCACACAATCAACAAATTCTGTCTATAACTGATTAATTAAATGATTGAACAGTTTTCATCAATTTGAAATTTTGTATCAAAAATCAACTAAAACCAACAAAGATATCATTATCAAAATAATTACTAATCTGTTTTATTGATTATTTTGATAAAAAATTTAATAATTCCCCATTGTTCTTCAAGACATTGACGGAGCAATGGAACAGTAGAATTGTGACAATGCCAAATCGGTATCATTTGGTACCGATTTGGCATTTCATCCCACCAAACACCGTCACTTCCCATTTTTCCTGTCTCTTCCCACTTACACTACGTCGAACTTGGATCAATAATGCAATTTTATCAATTGATTACTACAACCTGACTGGTACCACTGGTACCAATCGTTCCATTTCAACCGTTCCAACAGTCAAACATCCATACAATAACCAAATTTCATCCCAAAAAACACTTTTATCCCTGGGTATAAGAGCGTTTCCACATGAAAATACTGCGTTCTGGTGAGATTGGAGAAATATGCAAATTCCTACCAGTCAATCAATACCTCGTTGACTCCTTGACAGTAAGCAGTGATACTGTATTCATGCTGTGATATTGTATTCATGCTGTGATACTGATTGCATGCTGTGATACTGTATGCATGCTGTGATACTGTATGCATGCTGTGATACTGTATTCATGCTATGATACTGTATTCATGCTATGATACTGTATTCATGCTGTGATATTGTATTCATGATGTGATACTGTATTCATGCAGTGATACTGTATTCATGATGTGATACTGTATTTATGCAGTGATACTGTATTCATGCAGTGATACTGTATTCATGATGTGATACTGTATTCATGCAGTGATACTGTATTCATGATGTGATACTGTATTCATGCAGTGATACTGTATTCATGCAGTGATATTGTATTCATGCTGTGATACTGTATTCATGCTGTGATATTGTATTCATGCTGTGATACTGATTGCATGCTGTGATACTGTATGCATGCTGTGATACTGATTGCATGCTGTGATACTGTATGCATGCTGTGATACTGTATTCATGCTATGATACTGTATTCATGTTGTGATACTGTATTCATGCTGTGATACTGTATTCATGCTGTGATACTGTATGCATGCTGTGATACTGTATTCATGCTATGATACTCTATTAATCATACTTTTAATTTTTGAAAGTTTCATTTTAAAAATTAATTTCCACATTTCTTCAATATTTATTTTCTTCCAATTTCTCAGCAATTACCCAATCAATCAATGCGAAATTTAATTTTTAAAAAGTACAGAATAATAACAGTAAGGATTACTGTAGCAAAAAGCAACTATCCCGGAAAGAGTAACTATCCCAATGATACATGGCAGCTTTACAATCATAAATTTGAAAAGTTTCACTGTACAATTTGAGCATTCCGTTGTACTGTACTAAACTTACGTTAGTACTTTTTCAATTTCCATTACCTACACCTTACCTGAACTTTTTCTTGGTTTACTGTTCTTTGCTAATTTCAGGCTAATTTTCATGCCTCTTCCTCCCTAATTTCACTTCTTCCTTATCGTAATTCCTCTAATTACTTTTCCGGTATGATTTCTTATTAATTAGTTTTGCTTGCAAACTACTTTATCCATTTTTATTGTAATAAATTGCTCATTCATTTACATCGCATGCATTCAGTTAATTTGCAAGCCAATGCATGCCCTTCAATTGCGCTCTATTTGTTTTTATCAAACATTTCTGCCAACCTTTTTTTCCCTCAATTTTACCGTATGCTGTAATCATTATGAGTTTTTCGTTTCCACGGCCTTTTCTGTTACTGTACATTGGTCCTAATGAATTAATGTGACTAATTAGCATTACTTATTTCCATTGTATGTTTTAATGCTTCTGAATTGCATTTCAAAGTAATTGATCGATTTTTTTTTGGTTTTCTTTCATTAATCTTACTTTATTATTATCTTCCATATAATGCTATTCCTTCATTTCAATTTTTTAAACCTTTTCACATTTCCGATCTTTGATCACATTTCCTTTCTTTTTTTTTACAAAATTTACTTACTTCTTGAATTTCTGGTACTAAATATTCTTTGCTTCCTCAACGTTTCTCTCCAAGATAAATGATTCTCACTTTTAATCATCCTTATCAATAGTAATCATTGCACAGTCCTTTTCTGACAAACTCTTTTCCTCCTTACTTTCACCTAAGGTAAGCAAAACAAGTCGATGGGAAAACTTCTCGCCATTTCAAAAATTACTAGCAGAAAGCTAATGCTTCAAACATTACAAATTTTTTCACGGAAAAATTCTAATTGATCCTAAGCAATCCTAAAACTACTTTGTTTCATTAAATTCGAAAAATTTATTTGCAAAAGTAGTTGAAGTGATTTAAATTACTTGGAATGTTCGTCACCGTAATTTAATTACAATTTGAAAAAAAAAGAAAACCAAATTTTTGTTTTGTCAACAAAACTTTTCAAAAATTTGCCTTTTTCACTGATTTTTCATTTCACCAAAAAATTGCACACAATTATTCGTTTAAAAAATTTATTACTGAAAAAAAAATTGAGAAAATCAAAAAAGAATCAATTTGATGGAAAAAAAATCAAAATTTTAATGTCTTCCAATTATAATTTTACCTACTGCTGCTGCTGCTATCATTGCCACGAATTGAAATTTTGATTCCCACATTTTCATTCCAATTTATTATTGACATTATCAACATTTACGTACCATTATTCTTTTTTTCTTTTTCTTATTTCTTTGACAAAAAAGAATTGAAAAATTAATTTGAATTTTTATGTTGTCGTTTATTTCAATTTCATAGCAACTAATTGCTACAAAACTTTTATTCAATTTCAGTTTTTTAATTTTAAACTGTGAATGACATCAAAAAATAAAAATAAAAAAAATGCTGAAAATTGACTGTAAAAGTGTAAAAGTGCAAAAATTAGGTCGAAAATCAAACTATTCAATTGTAAAATTTCAAATTTGAACACATTAATTGCTATCTTTTCAAATTTCGAATTACTCGTGAACTGTGAACTTTGAACCAGGAAATGGAAAATTTTTTATAGTTTCGACAAATGAAATAGTATAAGAAAGGACACAGTGTAAAACTTATAATAATTAACAATCAAAACAATAACTTCAAAAATTTTAGAAAAAAAATCGTAAAAATTTTTGATATTTTTCTGCCTTACAAATTTAGTTCAATTTGATTGAAATGTGTAATTTTTGCAAAAAAGCGAAAAATTGAACAAATTCAAATTATTCACCTTTAGGAGAGGATTTGCAACTTGTTTCTAATTAATTTCCCATCATTGTAATTAATATGGCAAAATTGAATGAATCACAAAGATGAGAATTAATTTGCAAAAAAGTTCATCACAGAATAAAATGAATCAGAAAATATTTGTATAAAAGACAAAATTATAAAAACAAATTGAACCATTTCATTTACATTCACAACAAAGGAAATTTTAAAATTAAAATTAATCGATGAATTTTATGAAAAAATTAGCAAACAATGAAAGTAAGCAGAAAGTGAAAGTAATATAATTGCGGTAAAATTATGAGTATTGCTGACAGTATCGTTCACCCAAATTAGCCGCATCGATCCATTTTTTGAAATTTTGCAAATGCTTCGAAGTTCGCTTCTTCCTGGATGATCGTTCTTCTGATGTGAAGCCAAAGCCACGCATTGGTAATTCACCGGTTGAAATGAAATGCACACGAAATAATTCAATTTTATTAAGTGAAAACAGTGTTTGTGCATCCACCGAATAATCCATCAAACGTGTCAACGTCGAATAGTCTCGCTCACCAATTTGTACAGTAAACTGAAATTTAATTTTAAAAAAGGTCACAAACATGAGAAAAATTTATTTTACGTTTTCTAGTAATAATTTGTTAACATTTTAATTTGAAATAAATGAAAGCTTCTATATAATTGATTTACTAATTTACATTCATTTGCAGTTTAAAAAAAAAAGAAATATTAAATTTTAATTTTAACTTTTTTGCTGTTTAATATTTGATAACATTTCAAAATGAAAACAGTAATTTAACATCCAAAATGCTCAAAAGTTTCCGATTGAATTTTTAAACAAATTTAAATTGTATGTTATTAAATTCAAATAAAATTTTGCAAACAAAAAATTTATTTCCATATTAATTTAGCAATTTTAAACGAAGAAAAGTAGTAATGAATGGACAGGACTGAATTGCTCTGTTAATCCATTAATTAATTAATTATAAAAAAAAAAATGACCTCAGTGACATTGGGAAAGAATGTGTTGCGATAAGTACACGGTGCGCATTGCACATGAACCGAATCTTCAGCAGCTTGTCCATCCAATGTTTTCAGGTAACATTGAAACGAATGCCAGCGATTGAAATCCATACTTGATAAGCCAGCTGTTATCAGTTCAACGATTCCCATATCCAACTGATAATGATAACACTAATAATAAGCGCAATCATAGCAATTAGCCAAATTTAAACAACAAATAATTTTCACCGTAACATTTCGAATTGATGGCGCTAACAGTTGCAATGCTTGGAATAATTTGCCAATATCCGTGGGTGTCCATCGTTCATGGACAATGAACATGGCATTATGGTTATCCAGGCTTAGCAATAATTGTGCACTACGGTGACGATAGAAATTACCTGAATTTAAATTTTAATTTCAAAAAAAAATCCATTCAAATTAATAAATTGTAGTAGTTAATGAAATTATCAAAGACCATAAAACACTTTTAATCATTCAAATTAATTTGCTTCGTTTTTTTTTTTTCCAAATTTAACAAATGAAAATGAGAAAATTGTTAAACTTTTTTTCTTTTCCTAAATTTGATTGATCAATAAAAATTTTACTGTAACTTTTTAACCCCTAATATTGCATTGTTGTTGGCTTAAAACTGATGCAACATTCCTTCGATCAGCGTACAAATAAAGGATATTGTTGAAGCGACGATCAATTAAGCGTTTAAAATTTTGGTTCACACGACGCCAGGAATATAAATCAAATGGTGAACATTCAACAAATATTGCACTCCTCAAAAAAAAAAAAAAAACAAAAATTAAATTTTTTTTTTGTTTTAAAAATTTCAAAAAACTTTCAAAAGACAAGATAAAAATTAATTAATTAACAAAAATTTGATAAATTAAATCTTTTAAATTTAATTACATAACAATAATAAAAACACAGTTTCCATAGAGTAGAGTAGAATGATGCAATTAAATTAATCAATACTTTCCATTCTACAACACACTGCCAAAAGATAATTAAATAATGAGAGGGAAAAGAGAGCAAAAGGATACCATATTTCATCGGTAAATTGATACGAATTTTTTGACAAGATTGTTGATGATTTCTTCTTTTTCAATGATAAAATTAATGTTTCACCACAAATTCGTCGTTGCAATCGATTTACGTTACTTTCAAAGAATTCTTTCAACGATGGCATCCAAAAAAAAAAGAAAAATTTAGGATGAAATAATTTTTTTCTTCCACCGAAATTTTAATATTTATTTACCACAAATTTCGCATTGTACACCTAAATGAACTCGTTTATTAAATAAAATCGGTTCAAAAAAAAAAAAAGAATTCGAAGAGGAAGAGAAATAGCGAGACAAAAAAAGTAGAAGAGAGAGAAGGAAGCAGAGATGAAAAATAGATTGAACTTTATTTGACCGATTGGAGGGGGAAAAAAAAAAGAAGATTGCTTGCCCTTCTTTCTCACCAAGTGATCATTTTAAAATGAACTATCAGATATAAATTGAAATTAATTTTAAGGGGTAAGGGGTAAAAATAGTGAGCTAGTTTAATCTGGAATTAATTTATTTATTAATTCCATTTGCATATTTCATTTAAATTCTCGAATATGTCGTTTACTGTTTTGCTCTTTTTTTGTTTTTCCTTTTGAAATTAAACAATTTATTTTTCACTTTTCTATTAGTTAAATCTTTCAAACATTTCCCTTTCTCATTTCATTTTAATTCTATCAAAAGTTAATAGCAAAATTCCAAAAAGCAAAACTTTTTAAATAATTAAAATTAGTACGAATACGTGAAGTGAATGCAAATTTTGAAGAAGCAAAAAAAAAAAAAAAAATGAGCAAAGTAAAATATAAAAATAACAATGAAATAATTATTAAAAATTAATTACCCTCAATTCGGTAACCGTTAACTGAAAATAATAAAATTGAATAATTTCAAAAGAATTTATATTCATTTTACGTGTTTGTACTAATTTTAATTAACAAATTTTAATTATTAAAAAAGTTTTGCTTTTGGAATTTTGTTAAATTAAAAATGAAATGCAAAAAGGAAATGTTTCAAAGATTAAACTAATAGAAAAGTCAGGAATTGATTGTTTAATTTCTTGCAAAAAAAAAAGGAAAGAAAAAAAACAGAAACGAAATATTTGAGTACTAATTAACTGTCGAGAAACAAAATTAAAAAATAAAGGTGGAATGAAAAATTTTTTAAAATGATAAAATTATTCATAACTTCTTAAGCGTTTTAGTGAATTTTTTCAAGAAAATTTAAACTATAAATGAAGAAAGTATTTTGCTACATTTACTAGTATTTAAGTAATTTAAAATTTTCGAAATCAATTTCGAATTGCTTTAATTGCATTTTTATTTTTTTTACGCACTAAAACAATAATTGTTGGTGATAGTAGTTGTAGCTACTGTCGTCGGATTTTTTTTTTTTTTTAATTGCATTAACAATTTGTTGGCGATAAGTAGCAAAAGGTTACACGAGGTTAAAAAAGATATTACAATAGCTTGCACCATTACAGTAACCTCTGATCTCAACCATTACTACTCATTCGAAAGTAGTATAGATAAAAGTTCCGGGTTAAAGGTTACTTCAGTAGTAAATGTTATTATTAGAAAAAATAAACAAAACTGTGGAAGGAATTGTCAGAGTAAAATCTAACAAAATGATTTATCTCCTTTGTGATTTGCTAGCATGTATTTGAAGTGTGGAGAAATTTTAAAAAAAAAAAATTGTTCATCAATGAGAATTTCGCAACTTTTTATAGCATTTCAAAGGAACAGACAAATTGCATTTTAAAAAAAAAAGAAAATTTTTTTTTCAATTAGAAATATTTCAATTGTCAGGAAAGATCAAAATGTATTTTTAATGTTACAGAAAATGTCGTCTTAATGAAAGCATTTCTTCAACAATCATTGGCTCCGTAATTGCATATCTTCCCGGCTTACTTCCTCATTTACTTTTTCCACCCACGCATTTCACATATTTATTTAATTATTTCCATTCTACCTTCCTATTATTAAAATTATTTCACCTATTCTCCACGGCCTACCTCATCCAGCACTGGCGATTACTCATCCAATTAACAATTGCAGTATTGTCAATAACAATTAGCACATTTGTTAGTTCAATAAGGATTTTTTATTGCATTATTTTTTCTTCATTTATAAAAGTAAGCATTCAATTTGTCACATTACTGGCTTATGGCAAGAATTTTTGTTTAAAAAAATTTTGAAATCTTTTTGCCCTTTCCGGCCCTGTGCTTTTCATTTGTGAAATTGAAATAGAATTCAATGAAATACTTGAGAAAATAAGAGGAAATTTGAAATTATTTCAATTTTTAGAAACAAACATTGAAATGAATTAATTATTCCAAGGAATTAAAGTAAGTAAAGAAAATGCACCGAGCACATTCCTTTCATTAAGCCGACAGTTTGTTTTAATATAATATTTGTTTGTAAATGCCTGGCAGAAGAAAGTTTTTAAATGATGAAAACAAACACACCCACGCAGACACATAGACACACACGCACAGGCATGCATACACACACACACACACACACACAACACACAATCTTATCCTTATTAACAAGTTAGGGGACAAAACGCTATGTGTGACAATTGCGCTCAAGCTAAGCTTTATAGTTTTAATTGGCAAAATCGTTAGGTTAGCTTAATGTTTCCATCGATATATTACCCAAGAAATACTTCGAGATATCAGCGCAAATGTCGCACAGCAATTTGATATGGGTAATACGCCAGTTTCAGCAAAAGCATTATTATAATTCAGGTTCCTTGATGTATTTTGACGTGCGAAGGAGAGAAAGTAGAACAGGTAGAAAGGTGATACCGTAATTTCCCACATTATCGATAGTGCAATTAGTTGTCAAAAGAATAACTTCTATTTTTAGCAAAAAAAAAAACCAATTGAGAAAAGAAAACAGAACCAAATCCTCGTCCATCTTTAAACTTAATGAAACTAATTAAGTTTCTAAATTAATGCTACGTCATGCTTTAACGCTTGCTATGATTGCTAATTATTTTTGCATGCGTTTACCGTAATTACGTGCTTTTTATTTTTATTTTTTATTTAATCGCTCCTTTCATAATTTCACCCATTAAATTCATAAGAAAAAGTATGAATTGGTAATTGTAAAATAATTTATTGGGAGAAAAAAAAAAAAATGAAATTAACAATTGTCGCCAGAAGACAATTGCGCCATGTGACAATTGCGGAATTCATCAGATGACAATAAAATTGCAATTAAAACAATTATGTAAGCTAATAATTTTGCACAACTATTAGCAATAATTATCACTCATAAGTCAATTTCTACATACGTACGTATAATTTTTCACGTGAAATATTGCTTCTTTTTTTTTATGCTTCACTGAATTAGAGAACAAAAAAAAAGTTTTGTGCTTTGCTTTTGTTTTGTAATGAAACAATTGAAATGATTTTTCTCCAAAACAAAAAAAAAGATTCCAAACATTGTATGCTTAATTAATTTAATTAATTAATAGGAAAAGATTAAAAAAAAAAAAAAAAGTAAGCGAAATGAAGTTATGTCAAGTGTTGTGTACATGCATGCTTTGGAAAATGCAATAAATTTGCACGAATTAATTAATCAAGGTGATATGTATTTAATTTAAATGAAAAAAAAAAAAAAATTGATTTTTCATTTGTCTAAGAAAATTTCAATTTTTGCAAAAAATTAATTTTTCTGAAATGAAAAATTCATTTCATTTAGCTTGATAATTCAGTGAAGCATAAAAAAAAAAAGTGAAGCATTTCTACATACGTACGTATAATTTTCACGTGAAATATTGCTTCTTTTTTTTGTTGTTATTTGTTTGATTATATATTGAAAATTTTTTGTTTTTAAATTCGAATTCTTTTTATTGTTTAGATGGATAATTGGTAAATGGTCGGAGTGTACGGTATCATGCAATGGTGGATATCAGGGAAGGGATGTATACTGCGCCGAAAGTACCAATGATAGAAGTGGTACAGTTGTGGAAAACCGCAAACTGGACGATCAATATTGCTGGCAAACACATCGACCGGTATGGTAATGGAGAAGCAAAAAAAAAATAAATAAATAAAAAATTAAATTCGAAATTAATTCGAAAAAATTAATTTACGAATTAAATTGAAAAAATAAATTAATTCGAAATTAATTCAAAAAAATTAAATTAGAAAATAATTTGAAAAAAAATTAAATTCAAAATTAATTCAAAAAAAAGAAATTTTGGAAAAAATTATCAATTTTTATTTAAATTCGAAATTAACTTGAAAAAATAAATTAATTCGAAATTAATTCAAAAAAATTAAATTAGAAAAAAATCAAATTCAAAATTAATTCAAAAAAAAAAAAAAATTTGGAAAAATTATCAATTTTTATTTCAATGGAAAATCTGAAATTAATGAAAATTGTCCAAATCCACTGCAATCCTCAATTTAAAATTTTTTCCAAATTATCTTGAAAAAATAAATAAATTTGAAATTAATTCAAAAAAATTAAATTAAAAATTGATTTGAAAAAAATTAAATTAGAAATTGATTCAAAAAATAAATAAAAAATTTGGAAAAAAATTATTTTAAATGGAAAATCTGAAATTAATCATTTATTTATTTTTTTGAATTTTTTTTTAGCTAAAATTTTTGCAAAATGAAAAATTCTTATATTTTAAATTATACCGATAATACTTTGTGCTACCAAAATATGCAAAATTATTCAAATATTCTTCATTGTAATTTTTAGGTTAAACGGCATCCTTTTAGTGAGTAAACCGGAATTCTTTTAAAAGGTAAACCGGAATCTTTATACAAGGTAAACCGGAATCAGTGTAATAGGTAAACCGGAATCCTTGTAATAGGCATATTGAAATCTTCGGATAATAGCTAAACTTGAATCCTCGTAAATGGCTAAAGCGGATGTCTTGTAGCGACTAAACCGGAATTTTCCCATTAGGTAAACCGGAAGCAATATGCAATGTAAGCCGTTACCTGAATTGTTGATATATTTTAACACAGTCAATGATACCGTTTAAAATCCCGCATCATCCATCCATTCATAATTTATTGTTTTAGGCAACAAGCCGGAAATGCAATCGAAAGAGTTGCCCACAGTGGGAAAAAGGTGATTGGACATCGTGTTCTGTTACCTGTGAGAAAGGTTTTCGAACAAGGAAGGTGACAAATTATCACAATAATTTTACAAATGAAATATTAGCCGAAAATTTTCATTCAGTTTCATAAATAATAATTATCTGTTTCATTCAAATTCAGTTCATTGGAAAGAAAACAAAGGATGATGAAATTGAATTTTGAAAAACAATGATTTAATGAAATTTTGACTCAACCAAATTAATCAACCAATCAATCGTTCCTACGACAGGTTGAATGCCGCCAAGATGGTGATGATCGATTGGATGAACAAGCATGTAACAATGATGATCGACCGGATGATCAACAACCATGCTATACGGGTATCGCTTGTCCACCCAAATTTTACAATTGTTCGTTTTTTTTTTTAATCATTATTTTTTGTTAATTTAATAAAAAGTTTAAACATCCAAAAAGGTCAAAAATAATGCATTCAATTATTTCGAAAAGGTCATTCGCATTCAATGACAAATTTTACTATTATTTCTTCATTTTTATCCTTTTTTTTTTAAATTTATTAAAATTTTAAATTTTAATAAATTCGTACGCATTTAATAGTATTGCAGTTAATGTTCGATATTTTCATTCATATTTGAAAAATTAGTTGACATTCAAATAGCACAAATTAATTAAATCATTGAGAACAAACTGAATTTTTATATGGTAAATTAGCGCGCATTAAAATTTTTAATTAATTAATTTTAATTGCATCATTTTGCTGCATATACGTGGAAATTTGAAGGAATGAATTTCTGGAATTATGCAAAATTTTTGTCAATTAATTAGGTTTAATGTGTGGTTGGATTTGATACAATGTTAAAAGTTCTGTTCGATATTTCGCTTTGCATAATTCTAAAATGAATTCATTGAACCACCTAGTTTATTCATCAATGACTTCGATGTATGGTAATTAGTAAAATTTAATTGGGTCATATATATATATATATGACCCAACCACACCTATGCAAACGACACTATTTGACCTTTCTAGTTTTCTAATTTGGGATTTTTTTTTTTGATTAAGTATTTAATACAATTGAAAGAAAAAAAAATCAAATTCATATTAGATTCTGGAAATATTTTGAAAAACAAAATTGAAAAAAAAAATTTTCAAAATTTTTTGCATAAAATAAAATTTAGTCGAGTTGAATAAAAAAAATTAAGCAATGCTTAAGTAAGTGTTGGTTTTTTTTTTTTATTCGAAAAATAATTCGAATTATTTTTCAAAAATCACAAAAATTGATTTTTCATCTTGTTATTTGCACATCAACATGGTTGCTGTAACAATAAGACAATAAAGAAATGCAGCAATAAATTGCTCAAACATTTACAACAACAATAACGATAGAATAACTTCACTCCATTCCTTTCGCTCCAGCTCAACTGATAAGTGTGACAACAGTGGCGACCAAAAAAAAGAAAAAAACGGAAGTTTCAATTCTACAAGAAGAATTATTCAATTATTAATCAGTAAATATGTCACTTTGATTGAAATTTAAACATTTAATTAGTAAATATGTCACTTTGATTGAAATTTAAACATTTAATTAGTAAATATGTTACTTTGATTGAAATTTAAACATTTAATTAGTAAATATGTTACTTTGATTGAAATTTCAATAATTAATTAGTAAATATGTTACTTTGATTGAAATTTGCTTAGAAAAAAAAAGCAAAATTTATTATTAGTCAAATACCCCATTTCTGCCGGTTATGTAATTCCTGGAATTAGTTCATTTTATCGTTTTTTGATAAAAATTTCGAGCCTTCCATTTAAAATAAAAAAAAAAAACTGAATTTCGATTTAGTAAAAAAAAAAATGAACGTAAAAAATCAAATTTTTTTTTTTTGAAATTAAAACGTTCTCTTGCTAATGATTAATTAAGTATAATTTAAAAAAATTAATAAATATTGCTTAAACAAGGAAAAAATATATTTTTTAAAATATCAATTAATTCAAATATTTGGTTGAAAATTAAAAAAAAAAAAACAAACCATTTTTTTTCAAGTGGCAAAATATTGAAAAAATTTTTTCAATATAATCAACTGAATCAATTAGGCAATTTTTGCGGTAAATCAACTTTTCAATTTCAATAATTTTTTTTTCCACTTATTTATTTGAAAATAAAAAGAATCTAAAAAATTGAATATTATCAGCTTATCAAATTGAATTCTTATAATTGATTAAATTAATTATCACATTTTTAAATACCCTCAATTAACAATTTTTTTTTTAAAAATTTCTACAGTTAATTTAATTAACAGTATTAATTAACTGTAAAAATGAATTAGTTTCAAAACGTTCAAAACATTTGCAATTAACAAATGATTAATTTAGGGTGAATGTGAAATATGTTGTTCATTATTGATTACCTAAACAATTAATAAATAGAAATAATCATTTTTATTAAATTAATTTTTATCAAATTAACCATTAAAATTTTCAAATAAATTTAAAATTGAAATTTTGAGAGTAAAAAAATTGTTTGAGCAATAATTGAAATGTGAAATTTTCAGCAATCATCGATCCATCTGATGCTTTATCATTTGCTCGTTTTCGGTAAGTTTCATTTTCGCGCACTTTTTGTCAAAAATTTTATCGTCAATTCCTTTCTTGAATATAATTCAGTTTTTTTTTTTTTTGAAATTGAATATATTTAGAAAAAATTAATGAGAAAAAAATTTTTCACGAAATTAGAAATCAAAAAATAGAAATAATATTTGTATTTGAAATTATATCGCAAAATTTGAACAATTATTTTTTTCGTCAAGCTTTATTTGCGAAATTTATTTTTTTCCTTTTTCAATGAATCTTTTTTTTTTTTTTTTCATTCTTAAAGCATTTAATTAGTTAATTTAATTGAATTGAAATAAAGGAAGGAGAAAGTTTTTTATTATCGATGTTTAAGAATTTTCAATTTGTTTTTGGGATTATTTTTTACCTCAAATTTTTTTGGGCAAATAAATTTTGCAAATTAATGAATAAATAAATTTCAAAAGAATTTTGCAAAATTATTTGGTTAGGAAATGGTACACACGAAATTGCTAAATTAATTAAATGACTTTTTGAATATTTGCAATAATAAAAATTTCCAATACCCCCCGCAAAACATTTTCAATAAATTTGATTTTAGGATTATTTTTAATCTAAAATTTTTTTTTTTTTGTATTCCTTTGTTGAATCATTTTTTTCAATTCATTATTTCCTTGCAATACAGCCATTTATTTATCTTTGATGAATTTCATTAAATTTTTCAATTTTAAATTTTTTTTTTTTTATAATATTTTACTAAGCAGAAATTGCATAGTAAAATAGTTTTCGCATTAAAATTCAAATTTTATTAAAATATATATGGCACATGCTTTATGTTATACATGATATTTTTAGGCATAACTTTTCAAAACTTCCCATCCCATCTGACAAATTCCACTTTTCAATGTGTCTTCCCTTCCCTTCTCTCTCTCTCTCTCTTTCTTTCTTTTTCTCTCCTTTCTTCTCACTTCCACTCTCATTCTCTCTTCCATTATTTCACCCCGAGAGATTTGCTATGTAAAAAGTCAATTTTAGTGATTTGAAAATTGTTGTTAGTTGTGGCAAATTTTTGACAAATTGCCGTATTACTTTTTCGATTGAAATATTTGAAATTTAAACGGATAAGAAACAAAATATGCATTTATATATGGTGTCTACAAAGGATAGGAAAAATAATACACTTCTTCCAGAAAAAATTTTATTTAAATTTTGGAAATTTTTAACTTTTTGAAGCAATTTTTAATGGCTTCTTCAAATATTTTTACAATCAGACATCCTTTGTAATTATTGTTTTCATTTTTTCCAGGCAAAAAATTTTTGACTTCAAAGAAAAAAAGAAAATTTTATTCAATGTTCAAAATTAACAAATGATTAAACATGTTTCACGATTGATCGATCAATCGATTAATCATGTTTATTTAAATTATACATTTGTAATGAAAACTAAATGCATTCAATTAAAGCAAATCACCGATCATCATCTTTCAGTGTTTTAATTAATTAATATGCATTTAATTAAAGCAAATCACCGATCATCATCTTTCAGTGTTTTAATTAATTAATATGCATTTAATTAAAGCAAATCATCGATCATCATCTTTCAGTGTTTTAATTAATTAATATGCATTTAATTAAAGCAAATCACCGATCATCATCTTTCAGTGTTTTAATTAATTAATTATCAACAATTACATACCAACTACCTTCCAATGCGTAAATCATTTAGAGAAGGACAATATATCAAAATATAACAAAGTGCAAATTAAAACTAAAAAAAAAAAAGAAGCACAATCTCATGTTTAGAAGCAATCACACAATACATTTTTTTTTTGATTTAAAATTTATTCAGCCATTCTTCAGTTTAATAATAGGAATGATACCCGGAATGCATGCAATGAATTGAAAATTTATTAATTTCAACGAATTGAATGCAATTTTTTTTTAACCAGTAACGTGCAAAAATTTCTGATTCCCATTTGAAAAACGTGCATTTTTGAAAACAAAAAATTCAGATTCCCATTTGAAAAACGTGCATTTTTGAAAACAAAAATTTCTGATTCCCATTTGAAAAACGTGCATTTTTGAAAACAAAAATTTCTGATTCCCATTTGAAAAACGTGCATTTTTGAAAAAAAATTTCTGATTCCCATTTGAAAAACGTGCATTTTTGATAAATGTTTCAAGTTCTAAGAAGGCTGGCAAAAGGAAAACGATAATTGATATATACATATGTATATATATATTTTATTCAAGTCTACAGCAATTTAATATAGCTTTATGGTAATTAATATATACACACAGTACACAATTACAATAATTGAAAAAATTATGGCAAAACAGTTTTTTGATTAAAAAAAAAATTTTCAAAATACACCTAAATTTGTACTTTCATGATTTTGCAATCCAAAATTAATTAAGCTACAATTCCAAGCTTCATCTTCTTCTTTTTTTCATTCACTTTACTAAGCAAACCTTTACAGTAGCAATTAGTTCATTTACAGTAACTCATGCAACAGTAATTAATGGAGTTTTTTTTTTTACCAAAACAATTTTTTATATTTCAAAATTTTCAAAATTGTCAAAATCCATGGCCTTTGTGAAATTTTTTTTTTTTTTTTTTAGTCCAGCATTGATTCAAGTTTTATTTGGAAGAGTTTCATCGTTCTCACTCAATAATGCAGTTTTACAGTAATTAATATTTTTATAATGTAGTTGATACATTTACAGTAATCAAATAGGTGTATTTGTTAAAATCAATTTTGATTTCTAATTTTTAAAAATTGTTGAATTTTTGAAATCCATTTTCCCGTTTTATATTCCCAATTTATTTGTTCAATTTTAATTATCATAATTATTCACTTTGATGAATGATTGTAATTTAGCCAAATTTTGAAATGTGAAATTTGCAGTAAAATTATATAAACAAAAACAAAAATTCTCACAAAAATATGAGAAGAAACAATGATCCATGGTTATTACTAATTAGCGATTAGCTTTATGAGCGAATTATTGGTAGGAAGAAATGATCCATCAAATTAAGCATTAAAATTTTAGTAATTTTATTTGAAATGTTCCGAAAATATCACGACCATCCATCCATCCATCCATTCATCCATTCATCCATTCATCATACTCAATGAGTAAGTAAGCGCCATAAAGTTTGATGGCAATTAAATGGTAGAAGGAAATTGGTTTTAATGGAACCAAAGGGATTTAAAAGTTTTTGAATAGAATTATCTCGGGATTTTGCTGAGACTAACAACTAACACATTACGATGGAGCTAGTCTAGGGAAGGCGAGAGATAAAAGGGTGAAGGATGAAATTATAAGTGGTATTTTGGTTTGGAATTTGCTATCCTATCCTTTTGCCATTTATAAGTACCACTAGTAACGCTAGTACCACCACCACTACTGCTAGTATAAGCAAAAAGTACTGCTGAAGGTATTTGCAAAGCCACGCCTTAGGCATACATAAATATTTCGCCAAAGAATCTTCCAATCTATTGTTCCATGCTAGAATGTTCAGTTCGGCCTATTAAGCTTTAAGCAATTATTCCTCCTACAAAAGAACAAAAAAAAGGAAAAAGAAAAAAGTTTGCTGAACTGCTGGAATTACGATGAATTTTGGATATTTGCAACGCTGCAATAATGGAATAATGATTTTGGTGAGACGTGTGATTGCTATTTGGCTACTGATGGAATGTGTCATTGCTGATGGCAATTAGTTAGTTTAATCTTTCGAAAAAAAATTTTTTTTTTTTTTGTGTTTTAAATTAAGCTTTGAGAAATGGTTGTTCGCTTTTTTGGTTTTAATGAGAAATAATCAATTTATCTCTGCAATTAAAAATGAATATCACTGTAAGAAATCCAAACAATTTCCATAGGTATACATTTACGTGTTATACGTGGACAGACGGTGTCTGTTTTATAATCCCACTGTGTATGTGTATGTGTATGTGTATGTGTATGTCTGTATGTATGTGTCTGTATGTATATGTCTGTATGTATATGTCTGTATGTATATGTCTGTATGTCTATAGAAATATCTCTAGAAGGAAGCTTATTGTTTAATTTATTACGCACCAACGTGTATTACGTCAATAATACGTGATAGGGACAAAAGAGATCCGTGAGATAAGATTGAAATGAATAATCAAATTTATACATTGTACATTTAAAGCTTCAAAGAGAGCGAGACAGAGAGAGAGAGAGTGAGTGAAAGGGAAGGAGTGGGGCAAGCGGAAAGTGCGCTTGTTAGAAATGTAAATTTTCAACAATCATCAAAGGAGCAATTTTAATTTCAAAATTAAGGCATTCATTTATGATGGACAAATTCCACTAATAGAAATTTTCATTGTTCCATTAAAATTTCCAAATTCCTTTCAATTCATCCTGCAAATTCACTAAAAATTCCTAAAGAAATGATTGAAATATGGAATTGAAAAGAAAAGCTTTTTTTTTACTTCAAATTTTTTTTAAAAAAATTTTTAAAAATTTTATTTGCAAACATAAGAAACACAACAAAATGTTGAAATTTTTACAGTGGAAGTTTAAAAAATTCTCGCAATGTTTTTGTTTCAAAAAGTGCTGATGATGAATTCACAGCTTCCCCTTCAGTCAGTGCATTCATAATTTCAAACTAATTCAAAATTTAATTTTTCTTAAGTCATGTGTTTTCATGGGTCAGGTGAGCTGAATCACTCTGCTTGGGCAATTAGTATTTTACGATCAAATGCAATCTTTCTTGGAGGTTAAGTGAAATCATGCCTGGGTGGAGTTCTGGGGTCACGATTATGCTTGGGTAAAGTTCCGGGTTACGATTATGCTAAGGTAAAGTTTTGGGTCAGGATCATGCTTGAGTAAAATTGCAGGTCAGGATCATGCTTTGGTAAAGTTCCGGGTTACGATTATGCTAAGGTAAAGTTTTGGGTCAGGATCATGCTTGGGTAAAATTCCACGTCAGGATCATGCTTTGGTAAAGTTCCGGGTCACGATTACGCCTAGGTAAAGTTCCGGGTCAGGATCATGCTTTGGTAAAGTTCCGGGTCACGATTACGCTTAGGTAAAGTTTCGGGTCACGATCATGTTTGGGTAAAGTTCCGGGTCAGGATCATGCTCGTGTAAAGTATATGATCAATCAATCAATCAATATTCGGCTTCACTGGATGATTTCGATAATCAACTGAATGTCAAATAGAATTGAAATTTCAATCATATTCAATTGAAATAGACAATTTTTTTAAATTACTGCTTCCTGCAAAGAGTGAAAAAAAAAAACAACAACAACCGTTGGAATCAATTAAATTAAATTAATTGTTGAAATTTGTTAATTTTTTTTTTTCGTCTTCGCTGAAAAATTTATTTATTTATTTTAATTGTTGATAAAGTTAAAATAGGAAAATCATTGTATGAAAAAGTGCGATACTTTTTTGTATTTTATAATATAAAAATTAACAAAAATTTTTTCTAAAAAAAAAAAAAAAAACAAAACAAAGATTATCAATAATTTTATTTTTTTAAATTTAAAACATGGATTTTTTTTTTTTACATTTCCAATCAAAATTAATAATTGGGGAAATGAAAATAACATTGATCATTATTGATTACTGATTAATACTTATTTTAATTGCTGATTTGTTATAAATTACTAATTATTACAATTCTTGTTATTACTGATTGATTGATTGATTGATTTCTTCATAATTTTGAAGCAATGCAAAAATTTCAGTAATTATATTTTTTTTTACTTTTTTTTTTTTTGGAGAATTGCAATTTTTCTAACATTGAAAATGATTGCATACAATTAATTAATTAATCTATCCTCATTAAATGATTCATTTCAATTATTTATACGAATTGATTAATTTCCATTTTTTTTTTTTTTTTTTTTTTTTTTTAGACAAATCTTTATTAATTTTTTGAAATTTTTTAAATTTTTTTGAAATTTTTTTTACAAT
>JABVXS010000946.1:0-20642 GCA_013365335.1 Madathamugadia hiepei | reverse complement strand
AATGAATGAATGAATGAATGAATGAATGAATGAATGAATGAATGAATGAATGAATGAATGAATGAATGAATGAATGAATGAATGAATGAATGAATAAATGAATGAATAAAATACTACGGAAATTTTAGCACAGATATATATATATGATAGTAGTGAGAGGAAATTAACGACGAAAAATGAAATAGTCATTCATGGAAACGGAAAATTTACCACAATTTCCTGTTTCCTTTTTTTGGTTGGGATTTTTCCGTGAAAAATAAATATTGAATTCAAGAACGGATGGAATAGGAAATGAAAGAATTGATATTGTTCATCGAAACGTTCATTTTTTTTCTTCCTGAAATTTGCATATAAATAATTCAAATGAAAATTTGAAGTGACCAAAAGGCACATAAATATCCTTGCAAACCTCATATTCATTTTTTGAAATTTTAAAAAATCTTCAAATCTCATTTTTTAATTCAAAAAAATTCCTTTATTTTTCTCTCCCTACTTTTGTCTCTCTCTCTCTCTCTTTTTCTTTCTTCCTTTCCCTTTTTCTTATCGTCTCTTTAAAAGCAGCAGAGACTAAAAATGACATAAAAATATTGCTACAATTGTCTGAAATTTTCGAAAAAATTCTTCACATCTTATTTTTAAATTTTAAATTTCATATCTTTATTTCTCTCCCTCTCTTCTCCTTCTTCCTCTTGTTCTTTCTCTAAAGTATGAGGAAATTTAGTTTACTCTTTACATTTCCAAGCTTTTTTCATTTCACCTTTTTCCATTCACAACCACCACAAAACATATTAGAATTAATCATACTGAAAGGTCGATCGTGCACTTCTGATTGAACAATTAATTACTTTCTCCATGTCCTGGCCCTTTTAAATTAAACTGCTTTTGTGGCATTCATTTTGTTGGGTAAATGTGATTCAGGATGACTGAAATTGCCACATATTGGAAACTACTGCACGTATCAGGTCGACTAAAATAACTGCTACTATATAATGCTGCACGCATAGGGTCAATTGAAACTGTCACACATATGAAACTATGTATCCCTTGCACACACATTTTTTCAGCTTTGTTGCATGATGGATTGAGACTTTTCCATTCAAAATGTCAGCAACTTATCAACATATGTTCCATCTTTTCCCCTCTCTCTCTCTCTCTCTCTCTTCCTCCCTGCTCTCTTAGAATCTTTATGAAGAGTTTTTTTTTTTTTAATTTTTTTTCTTTTTGTAGCAAAAATTTTCGTCCAATGATAGATGACACTTTCCATTGCAAACTTTTCGGATATTTTAACAAAAAAAAAAAAAAATTAAAAAAATTTTGAAAGAAAAAGATTTGCCCAATGATTGCTTCTTTGTTTAAAATTTTTTAAAGCATTTCGAAATTGATACATACATTTGACGTTATTTGTAGACAAAAAAAAAATTGAGGAATTGGTTGGCAGTAGCTTATGTGTGTATGTGTCTGTGTGTGTGTGTGCGTGTATGTGTGCGTGTGTATGCATGTGTGTGTGTGCGTGTGCATGTGTGTGTGTGTGCATGTGTGCATGTGTGCATGTGTATGAGTCATCGAAACCTATTTTGATAAATTATGAAAAAAAGGAAAAAATTGAAGAATAGCATTTAAGCAAACAATTTGCTTCCATTCCTAAAAGGTTTAATACCTTCCTTCATTCCATTTCTTTTCTTATTCTTTCAATTTCAGTGATTTATAAAATGTCTTAGTTAACATAAAATCATTTTATCTTAATAATTGTAATCGAAGGAAATTTATAATTAATTTTGTTTGTTACATAATTGAAAATTAATTTTTCTTTTGAATTTAATTAAACTTTCTTTTTTTTTTTTTCTTCCTTCAACTCAATCAATACGTTTCGCTTTTCAATGTCCTAATTTTTGGAGCTAATTAGATTTTTTTTTTGCTTTAATAAAGTATGTTCAGATGGTGTGTTTTTTTAATTTTATAAAAAATGAAAAAAATCGATCGATGATTTCGTCAGGTACTCTGTGTACATAAACCATGATATGAAATCAGCTGTCAACAGTGGTAATACTTGAAAATTCGTTTTTTTTTTCCTTTGCTTTCAGTTCAATTAAATTAAATTAAATTAAGCCCTAGGCTCCCTTTTTTTTTTTTGCTTGTTTGATTAAATGCGCATTTTTCGCATAGACTATTTTTATCAGTGATAATGAGGTTATCACTGATAAAAATACATTTAGGTAGACTGCAATGTTTATCCAGCATAAATCCAGGATTACGATCCAGAAACCACCTGAATGTATGATCATCATCATCATCATCATCATCATCATCATCACCGCTCTGCTATCCACTTTTTACCTTGTAAACATAATCATCACCGCTCTGCTATCCACCTTTTACCTTCTAAATTTTAGCTTATTTTAATAAAATTTTCATAACTGCTGCTTTGCCACTTTTCTTTTCAAATAAACGATGGAAAAATTTTAGATTTTTAAAAAGAATGGAAATTTTGAAAAATTTTACAGACGACGAAACATTAAATGTGCACTTTTTATCTATTTTATTCGTCTTACTTTTCATAGCTTTTTTTTTTTTTCAAGTTTGCTTGCTAAAATGTATACACCGAGATTGCTGATTAAAATCAATTAATTAAATGTCATGCCTGATAAGTTATAAGCTAACATATCGCAGGCCAGAGCAGTACAGGACAGGGTAGGACTGGAATGGGTAGGACTGGATAAGACAGGATAGGGTAGGACTGGACGGGGCAGGGCAAGGCTCATGTTGTAACCACAGAAAATTTCGATAAAACTTGTCGAACAATTTCATATTGAGTTATTGACTAGATAAGGATGTTTTAGAAGTACTAGAATCTTAAAAAAACGCTCATAGCTTTCGAAAACTGTAAAAGTACAAAAAAAAAAAAAAACGCCTTGTAAGGCCTTACAAGTTGACATGTCATGCTTATGTTATGACCTAAAAAAATTTTTTGTTAAAGTTTGAGGGATGATTTCATCATGCAAGAGAGGCCATTATTTTAGCCAATTTTTTTCCTTATTGTTAAATGTATAGGCATGAAATTTTTGAAATTTCACTAAAATGAAGAAAAGAAACTTGGAAACCTTTTTAGCTATGATGGGAGGAGAATAATGGATAAATTGTGCGGTATTTTATTTCAGTGATTAAAATAAATGTCATAAAATTTGGTCAAAATGTCAGGACATTTTATAAGCTAAAAGATGAATAGGAAAGGCTGAAATGATGGGAAAATTTTGTTCCGGATTTTGAAAAGCAGATTTTTAATTTTCTTTTATTCCCAAATTATTCCAGTAATTTATTGCAATAATTTTGAACTTTCGGACGATGAAATGGAATGATAAAGGTCAAGGAAGTTTTTATGCTTCGAATTCACGTCCAAAAAAAAAAATCATCATCATCATTATCATCATCATCATTATCATATTGATTGCTATATTTGGGAGAGTGGTATGGATATTTCATATTTTAGTTCAGTTCATTTCATAAATTTGTCAAATTTTCAAATGTGAAATGTATGCATGAGTTAGATGGAATGATTGATGGTATGCTTTCTATTTTGACTGCAAATTTCTTAATGCCATCCAAATTGATCAATAAATCTGAGCAATGCAAATTTCTAAAATTTTCAGAAAATCCGTATAGTTGAAATATTTCATGCATTTTTGTTTTTTCTTTTTTTTTCTTTTTTTAATTCAAATCCTTTATCACTTAAAATTCAAATCAAACCATGTTTTAAAAAAGATTTTGTTCTATGAAAATTATGCAAAAAAAAAAAACATTTTTTTTTAGTTGCCAATAATTTAATTAATTTTTTTTTTGAATGCTTAAATTCTTGGATGAAATTTTATTTCAAAATTTTTCAAAAGTTTCATTTTTCAAATGCTTGAAATTAATTATAAAACATTTATTCTGTTATATTTAAATGATTTTACACCTCACCAGGTCATCAAAAATAAATTGCCTTGGTGAATAAGGAATTTCACAAGGACAGCAATTTTACCTCGTGACTTTTCTACTACAGCAAAAGAATGTGTTACCTATAACAATAAGTAGTGTATTATCTATAACAACAAAGTAATGTTTCATCTACCACAAGAAAAACAAGTAAACAATCTATAGCAATGCTTAATCAATTTAACTTTTCCTAATAACAGAAAATCAATAAGCTTTTGAGAGAAAGGACAATAACATTGAGCTACAAGATTAACGTATTAATCTGTACGGGAAATAACAAAGACCTAATCACCTACGACAATAGGAACAGTGCATGACTCATAACGATTGCCAAGAGTGCGTTTACTATAACAATAACGAAAAGTATTTCACCTATAACAATTACCTGTAAAAATAGCAGTATGTTAGTGAAAAGCAGTGTATTACCTGTAAAATAAACCTGCGTATATTACACGTGGAACTAACAAACAGCTAATTGCCAATAGTAATAGTAATAAGGAAGACCTAATTATCAAAATAATACCTCTGTACTTGATACATATTAATTACTTAAAATAGCAACTTCTCATTAAGTAAATGACAATGAGAAATATAAAATCCTTGCACGCATTAAAGTGTATATTTTTACGTAAATGACGTGAGAATGCTGCAAAAAAAGTGGAAAAGAAGGGATGAATTAGTGTGTGATGATGATGACGGGGTTTGCAGAATTGTATTATAAAAAGGTTATTGAAAAGAAGGACGAACCGAAAGGGTAAAGAAAGAAAGGAAAAAAAGATCACTTCGATTTCTGCCATCCGACAACCCGAAATTAACCCGTTCCAATCAACTAATCAAACCGTATATTCCCGAATTTTCAAATTCCTTTCATGGACATTTTTTCATTTATTTAAATTTCGAAGAATGTATGTGTATGCGTGTGTGTGCACGTATGCGGGTACGTGCTTTCACACAAGTGTACACCCATCCGCATGTCTTTGCATGTGTGTATGTGCATCTATCCATCCGATGTCCATGTATGTTTGCTTTTTGTCTGTGTGCGTATGTATGCGTGAAGTATATGTATTCTCCTGCGTGAGTTTTTACGTTTATATTCTATTTATATATATTTGTGCAGGAATTTTCATTCACAGACACACATACGCGCACATATGTATACGTTTGTCTGTAGGCAAATGTATTACGTTTGAATGTGAATGCGTGTATTTATGAACGTATATGTATTCATGCATACGATGTATGTGATCATTCACCCACTTTAATTCTTTTTTAGTAGTTACAAATATGATAGAGAATTGTAGTGCTTATACAATACTACGTCAAATATTCCATGATTAACGTGCAAATTCTAATATTGCCATGATGATGATGATCAAAAAGTTAAACTTGTCACGTCGAATATTCTATAATTAACGTGCAAATTCTAATATTGCCATGATGATGATCGAAAAGTTAAATTTGTCACGTCGAATATTCTATAATTAGCGTGCAAATTCAAATATTGCCATGATGATGATGAAAAAGTTAAATTTTTCACGTCGAATATTCTATAATTAGCGTGCAAATTCAAATATTGCCATGATGATGATGATGATGAAAAAGTTAAATTTGTCACGTCGAATATTCTATAATTAGCGTGCAAATTCAAATATTGCCAGATGATGATGATGAAAAAGTTAAATTTGTCACGTCGAATATTTTATAATTAACGTGCAAATTCTAATATTGCCATGATGATGATGATGATCAAAAAGTTAAATTTGTCACGTCGAATATTCTATAATTAGCGTGCAAATTGCAATAGTCATGATGATGATGATGAACTAAATCTAAAATTTGATACGCCAGATATGTTGTAATCAATGTATAATGTTGTCATTTGAATTTTCAACGTTGAAATATTGCAAAATTTCCATGGGAAATGCTCAATTTTCACTCATTCGACAGGCCAATACAAATTTCTAATAAAACGACAAAAACCTTTCCCAATGTTTGGAAATAAAAAACTTGCAGTCACTTTTTTTTGGCATTTGCATTTGCATTTTTTCCATCCAATTATAATTTTGTTGAATCTTTGGTGAATTTTTAAAATTTAGCAAAGCAAGAGAAAAATTTTATCAGAAGATTTGGGAATTTAAACATTTTAGGGGAAGAACACATACATTTAGCTTAAGTCATCAAAAATGCCATCAAAAAAAAAAATCGATGACGTAGAAATTAAGAAAAAATTTGTTTTGTTATTTAATTAATTAATTATTCAATTAAATCACCTGATAACAAGGAATGTTTTGCTGCTGTGAAAGGAATAATGAAACATCCTTTATATGTTCATTGAATAGGAAAAATGATTTCAACATATTAGTTGAGACGTAAAAAAAAAAAATGTGAATTCTTTGTAATATTTCATTTTCCTTTTAATTAACACAATTTTTTCTAAAATTAATTTTTACTAATTAATAGCATGTCGACAACTCATTGCCATCCAACAATTCTTAATTAGTCATTTTTAGAAAACTTGTTAATGCATTTTACGTTAGTTCAATGTTTCAAATTTGAAGTTTGATTTTTTTTTTTTCTTTTTAAATGCGCAACAATTTGCGGTTACATCAAAAGGACAATTGGTTAATTTGACAAATGGCGACAATTACGTTCCGATTTCGTCAGCCAATGTCATTGCCAAATATCACTTCAAAAAACTGAAATTTTTTTTTCTCCATCCATTCAATGTAGATATCTTCATTACTCACCAATTTAATTAATCAATTTGGAATTGCTGGGGAAAATAAAATTATGAAATGTTCAATATTGCAGTAAAATTTTGCTTTTGCCCTTAAACGTTCATGTTTTCAAATTAACGTAATTGACGTGTACGTACGTACAACTGCAACTAGCATGTTCAGCAAATGCAAAGATTGAAGGAGCGAAAAGAAATGAATCAAAAAAAGTTTGAAAATGCAAACATTTTTCTACTAAGCTCTCCTCAATTTCGTAATTATAGCTAAAGTGTTACTCAAATTTTGAAGAATTTAAAATAAATTTCAATTGAAGAATTTAAAATAAATTTCAATTAATCCATTGTTTGCAGTTATCAATTTTTCGATTCAATTAAAATTTGTTTTTCTTTTCTTTTTGTTTTTGGCGCAGCACTTTTGGCGTTATAAAACTTTTTTTTTTTCGGCGACACAATGTTAGTGACAGGAAAAATTTGAACAATTAATTAATTAGCTGGTCGTTTTCTGTTCAATTTTTTCACCAAAAATTTTTTCATCATACCAAAAATTCACGTTGGACACAAATTCATTTTCCATGTTTTTTACAATCAAATTTTTTTTTTTTTAAGTAACTTATTTCAGTAATTGTTTCACATAATCCAATATAATGTATTATTGAATTTCATTAATTATTTGATATGTGCATTTTGTGATGAAATTTCATGGAACATCGATTTGATGGGTATATATATATATATATATATATATACATTCCGACGACAGATCTTTGCGACGGGTCGGTCGGGCAACAATAGTCGCAAGAAGAATGAGATGCAACAGTTTCAAATACCTTGGCTCAACAATCTCTGACAATGGCCGTATGAAAGAAGAAATATACGCCACCTGGATGAAATGGGCAGGAAATATCGCCCTGAGTCCAAAACACAATAACAAGGGAAATGGAAATGGAAGACAACAACAACAACTTGCATCTATGGAGCCGGACGTATGAAGACAATGCTCCACAGAAGTGGACACTGCGACCAAGCGGGATGAACGCTAAGGAAAAAAAATAAAAAATGCGCAAGTACTCCGTTCTCAGTTAACAAACATTCAAAGCGGTTCAATATTTTCCGAAGGATCATTTGACAAAGAGAGATTACTCAGTAATAACGTTCACAAGCGATCAGAGTCCATTGTGTGAGACAAATGACCATGGTGGAAGTGAACCGCAAATGACGCAATTATTAAGAGGAAATGAAGCTAATGGTTGCAGGTGGTTTTAATGAAGAATTTTAAGCTAACTAATGCAATCAACTCATTTTTGATTCATTGCCAGGTGTTTAGCAGTCTCTATTTTTTGATGCAATCTGAAATGTATGAAATTTAAACGTAAAGCTATCGTCGAGGATTCCATTAAAAAACTTTTGCTTGCTATTCTTTGAAAAATTGTAAGACAACGATAGTTTAATTCACGAATCACCTGTTTGTTAAATCGTTGTCTCAAAATTGGATGAATTTAAAATCTATCTCAATAGGAAAAGTCTACAGCTTCCGTTGTTATTGCTCCGTATGGTTTTCTGGTTTCCTCGTTGATAAAAATCAATGTTTTTGTAAAAAACTTTTGCAACAAAGCAAAGATTGGGTTCAAGCACTAATTGAAAAATGAAATTACCAAAAAACAAGCAGGACTTACAAATTTGTAAGAAAACAGATTTGCATTAAAATGTCAGATCAGCAGAGAATGCACAGATTTGCATATGCATCAAACGTAGCATATTACGAAACATTACACGCACTGAGTTCAGAAATCAAAGATAGGAAATCGAAAACATTTTCATATGATATCGAAAAAATTTTTGAACAAACGAAGATAAACAAGATGATGTAAACAAATTGATTTCAAGTGGAATTTGAAAAATGTAAACTCAGAACTAAACGAATTTGTCTCGATCGTAAGCGGTCGGTTTCCCGACGACTGACCTTTGCGACGGGTCGGTCGGTCGGTCGGGCAAATCTATTCGCACTTGCATTGAATGCTGGGGCGTACTCAAACGATGACACCCATGAATAAGACCTGGTATATGCGAACCATGATGAGAAAGGGTTTCTGGCTTATGGACGAAGCACAGAATCGTGACGTGGCTCCGAGATGACGCTCCCCAGTAGCGGACCCTACAAAAACGTGGGACAAACGCTAAGAAGAACAACGTGGGAGAAACGCTAAGAAGAAGGAAAAGGATAACTAATTTGTATAGACTAAACTTTTCAATTCCGATGCTGGTACCTGGAGTACCAAACCATTTAAATTAGCTGATGCAGTAAAAACGCTCGCCAAATTTAATTGATATGCATTGTGGACAAATGCGATAAGCATATAGAATGAAGTTGTTGGTGAGAAAATCATTTGACACATAAAAAGGGCTTCAAGTGGTGGTAATAAAAGTAAACGAAGAGTTCAGAGATTCGAGCAAAGTAACAAGTAAACTAAATGAAGAGTTCAGAAATTCAAGCAAAGTAACAGGTAAGCTATGTCGCGAAATGTGAAACAAGTGTAGCAGATAAAAGAATCGGTCAGAGAGCAAGGAATCAATTGTTGGATCCGAATCGGACAACTACAGAGAAATTTATTTGTGCAAGTGGTCAAATTAAATGCCCAATTATATTCTTTAATAAGGTTGTTGAGGTATGCTTTTTTTTTTGTTCTCAACTAATGAATCATTTATCCATTCTTCAATTGTAAATAACCGCGTGAACAGTTCTAGAAATCCTTTGTAATGCTTCACCATCCTTACAGTCACTGAGAGTATGTTAGCTAGCCGCACGTTAACAGTCATTCCCTAATTACATCATCCTTGGTCGATCCACTAACAGTAACCACCTTTGGGGAGGCTTTCTTTTTATGTCTATTATCGCGCTACTTCATGTTTGGTTCCAAGTCTTCCGTACTGTAATCTCTTTAGTTTCACACTATTTCTCAACATATTTATTTTTTGCTTATTGCATTAATAAAGGTTTAATCACCCAATTTTGAGGTTTAATTAGTAATGCTCGAGTTCTCCCGTGATTGAAGAAATCAGCGCCTCCGACTATAACAATAATCCACAACAAACTGGAATCCATTGATTTTTCAAAAGTATTGAAATTTTTTTACAATTAAGTTTTTATTTTCAAATGCAAATTAAATTAATATATTTTTTAAATATCTTCAATGTTTTGAATTTTTGGGTAATTGATTTTTCACTGAAAAGAAAAGAAATATGACTGAAAAATTTATTGATAAAAAATTTTCCATCACTGATTGGTTGTTTTCGGAAATTTTCAGTGATTTTTTTTTTTTATCATCGATCATTCAAATTAAACCCTAATTAATGGGCATTTAATTGTGGATGAAAAATTTACATTCCTACTGCAAATTGCAAAAGAAATATGAAAAGTTTGCTACTAGCAAAAATTACGAACAAAAATACTGAATTACTCTTCACATAAAAAAAAAAATAAATAAAAATACATTTACTGTAAAATATTTCCATCACATAATTACAGTAATTAATCATCAAAATCTAGCTAGGTTAATTTACCAAAAAATGCATAATTGTAATGATTTATAATAATAGTAACTAATTTGCCAATAAATAATTGAGGCGAATTATCGAAGGATTATAATGACCATTTTACAAGGAAAATGGTAAGCAAGGATGGATCGACTTTTCTTAAGACAATTTTCGAAAAATCAGGCTTAACCAAGGTAGCATCAAATGAATTACCAGGAAAAAAGGGACATAAATGGATCATTTGTTGCAACAATTGTAAGAAACCCGTTACACCAAAGCAAGCTCTCAAGGTATTACTTTCAAAAAAAAAAAAATTAAATTTTGGCAGCATTGAAGTTATGAATTTTAAAATTTTACGAATCAATAATTTACACATATAATTCATGATTAAATGAATTTTTAAATTAGTACATAGGAAAAAAACAAAAAAAATCTTTCCAATTATTTTATTCATTTTAGGAGAAAAAAAAAAAAAAAAATTAAGCATTATATTGTTGTTACTAATTAAACATTTTAAAAATTGCAAACATTTCCGATTAAATTTAAACGAATTCAAAAAATAATGTATGAAGAAATTTTATTAGTTATTGGTACTGAAATGGTAATATTTTTTTTTTGAAATTGCAAAAGTCAATTGTAATATTTTTTTTTTGAAATTGCAAAAGTCAATTGTAATATTTTTTTTTTGAAATTGCAAAAGTTTATTTGGGAAAAAAAAAATTTTTTTTTATTAAACCTACAAAATTATTTACCTAATTGTAATTTTGTTTTCGAAATTAATTTTTTTTTTTCATTAAATTCCAAAATGCAACAGTTATTTTATTTTATTTTTTTTCCTTAGCGTTTGTCTCGCTTGGTCGTACGGTCCGCTTCTGTGGACCCTACGGTCCGCTTCTGTGGACCCTACGACCAAGCGGGACAAACGCTAAGGAAAAAAAATTATCATTTTGATCATTTTGAATCAAAAATCGATTGTATGGTGTAATTTCGGTGAGAAAAAAAAATTTAGCGCAATGTGATTTATTCACTGAATAAAGTATGGCATCGTGAACATTTCACCTGCATTAATTGTAAATGCTTAGTTGGTCTTGATGGACGAGAATTTCGGAAATGTCATAACAATCGGAATTATCCAATTTGTATAGAATGCTATATGGAGAATTATCATCCAAAATGCAACAGTTATTTTATTTTATTTTTTTTTCCTTAGCGTTTGTCCCGCTTGGTCGCAGGGTCCACTTCTGTGGAGCATTGTCTTCATTCGTCCGGCTCCATTGATGCAAGTTGTTGTTGTTGTGTTCCATTTCCCTTGTTATTTTTGTTTTGGACTATTTGGGGCGATACTTCCTGCCCATTTCATCCAGGTGTCGTAGATTTCTTCTTTCATACGACCATTGTCGGAGATTGTTGAGCCAAGGTATTTGAAACTGTTGCATCTCATTCTTCTTGCGACTATCGTTGTTACCCGACCGACCCATCGCAAAGGTCTGTCGTCGATGATAACATATCTGGGAATTGAACCCTTCTATGTTTATCTTATCAATCTCTCGACATGCGGTTTACCCACTGCGCTATGGTTAACCGCAGTTATCTTTATCAACATTAATAACTGCTAATTACTGCATCAATATAATATATAATTTAACTAACTAATTAATTAATTAATTACCCATCATCAATAATTATAAAAAAAAATAATAATAATTATACAAAAGTAAAAAAATTTTAATTTTATAAAATTGTCAACAATTCTGTCAAAATGTGAAATGTTAATAAATATAAACAAAATTGTTTAATTTTCAAATTTCATGAATTATTATATATATCATTGTTTTGTTTTTTAAATTTTTAAAAATTTTAAATTTCCAAAATTTTTTGCAGCTTGCAATAAAGCATTACGAGAAACATGTGTGAAAGCAATGAATAAATTATGGCATAAATGTTGCTTTACATGTGTCAAATGTCATTCGGCATTTCAAAGTGCAACTTTTTTTCTTTCTTTTTTTTTTACTTTTTCAATTGTAAATTTGTTTGGAAATTTCGAAATTTAATTCAATCACGCATATGATACTGATTGAGTAGGTTTTGGTCAATTTTATCAATTTTATACTTTTGTAAATTGTAATACAAAGAGAGAGAGAGAAAAAAAAGAAACTTTCTTTATCCGAGAGATCAAAATAGAAGAAAGGAAAAGAGAAAAAATTTTGCAACAATTTTTTTATTATTGTTTTTTTTTTTTTTTTCCAAATACAAAAACAAAGAAATTCTGAAATGTTTTTGTTTTGTTTTTTTTTTCAAATTATTTTTTTTTTTGCAAGATGGTGAATTTATCATTCACAATGATAAGCCATATGATATTGATTGTTACTACCTCACCAAATATGCCAATGATTTAACATCAACATCGAGTAATCAAGTTGGGCTTCCTAGTGAGATCGGTGAAATAGGTTTTTTTTTTTCCTTTCCTCTGATAATTTTTTTTGTGTTATTTATAGCTTTGGTACATTATTCTGATTTGTTTATTTTTTTTAATATAAGGCGCCATTTAAAAAAAATAAATAAATAATCAATTGATTAATTACCTCAGGAAGTTTTTTTTTTCTGAAACAAATAAAATTGATAGAAATTTTTTGGATTAATTAATTAATGAAAAGGAAAATTTTGATGATTTTCAAGTTTTGAAAAGAAAGATTAAATGAATAGTAGTAATTCAATTCCATTACAGATCAGAAAGCAGCAAATGCTAAAGGACAATCACCAAATCAAACAACGTCAAAATTACAAAGCGCTGAAGCACAAAAATATCCTCTATCCATGACACCGTTACCCTCGTATGATTTCTACAGTATCCTAAACTCTTTACAGTATCTTAATATTACGGTATCATATACTCTTTACAGTAGCTTAATAATACAATATCCTACGGTCACTTTTTTGTAATTGCTGAAATGAAGAATAAAATAAATGGTGAGACTTTTTTTTTCATCATATAAATCTCAATCACTGATACTGTTACCTTTTTGAATGTTCCAAATTACTTCACATTAATTGAACTTAAACATTTATTAGTAGAGTATTTCACAGGTAAGGTATCACTTCAAAATTGAACTTTAATCCGTGGTTGAATTTCATTTTTACCGTAATATAAATTTGTCAAAAAATTTTTTTACTACTACAGTATCCTACATTCTTTACAGTATCTTAATATTACGGTATCATATACTCTTTACAGTAGCTTAATAATATAATATCCTACGGTCACTTTTTCGTAATTGCTGAAATGATGAATTGCTCAACATATTTCAGATCAACAAAAATAGGTTTCAATTCTGCAAGTTAGATGATAGTACAACAGTAAAATAACAACCAAAGAATAGTGCATCGATCAATATTATTCGAAAATTCAAAAAAAAAAAAAAACTGGAACTTTTTTTTTCTGTCTTTTTCATTCGAAAGATTGATTTCGTGCTGGAAGAAGAGTGAACATTTCATATTTTCATCCATGGATCAATAATTGAGTCTGATCATTGCAATGAATTTATTAAAATTAGTACTTCGTCATCTGATAATTTCCACTTTTCATAATTTGTGCAAAGCATCGTTTGGTACAATTAATGCAAGAAGCAAAGTTTTTACTTTACACGTAATGATGAAGCAAATTTTTCACTTTTCACGTAATGATGAAGCAAATTTTTTACTTTGCACGTATTGATAAAGCAAATTTTTTACTTTGCACGTAATGATGAAGCAAAGTTTTTACTTTGCACGTAATGATTAAGCAAAGTTTTGACTTTTCACGTAACGATGAAGCAAATTTTTTACTTTGCACGTAATGATGAAGCAAAATTTTCACTTTGCACGTAATGATGAAGCAAATTTTTTGCTTTTCGCGTAATGATGAAGCAAATTTTTTACTTTTCACGTAATGATGAAGCAAAGTTTTTACCTTGCACGTAATGATGAAACAAAGTTTTTACTTTTCACGTAATGATGAAGCAAAGTTTTTACTTTTCACGTAATGATGAAGCGAAGTTTTTACTTTTCACGTAATGATGAAGCAAAGTTTTTACTTTTCACGTAATGATGAAGCAAATTTTTTACTTTTCACGTAATGATGAAGCAAAGTTTTTACCTTGCACGTAATGATAAAGCAAATTTTTCACTTTGCACGTAATGATGAAGCAAATTTTTTACTTTTCACGTAATGATGAAGCAAATTTTTTACTTTTCACGTAATGATGAAGCAAAGTTTTTATTGCACGTAATGATGAAGCAAATTTTTCACTTTGCACGTAATGATGAAGCAAATTTTTTACTTTTCACGTAATGATGAAGCAAAGTTTTTACTTTTCACGTAATGAAGCATTCCAAGAAATAATAATACAATGATATGGTAAAACTGAATTAAAAAAAATAAATTGTTCCGAATTATGGACAAGAAGAGAAACAATTTTGTTTTTGTTTCGTTTTTTTCGCAGTGCAATTTGATGCAGGAACTGCAAAAATTTATGTACAAAAAAAGAAAAAAAAAACTTTGATCATATGATGATGGTTTAGCAGCAATCTTTGATATGAAAGCATAAAAGGTGATAAAAAAACTGATAAATGATAATTATCCATTTTAATGTCAACCTGATCCATTTTGAATATTCTCATTCTCCCGGATAACAAATTACTGAAATAACAGTTGGCACATAATATTTACAAGAAATTAAATAAAAATTTTTTTCTTTTTTCGTATAGAACAAAAATCTGTTATCATTTTGCCCGTACAAATCCGATTGAAAAATGTAATACTATGGCAATCATAATTTGCAATCGTAGTACCATGATCACGGTTGCTAATCGTAGTATAATTATTATCCATTATAGCACAATGATTATCGCCAAAATGGTTATGATAGAGGCACAAGGTCAAAATGGCGCCTCCTGTTAGGGTCATCAGGCGCCAAAAATTATGCTATTCCACCCGACATCTGGTCAAACACGATGTGTCGCCATCTGATTGGCTCATGTCAATGGAAGGATGCATGTATAAACATTGGATTGTAACTCAGAGGCCGTGTTTTTTACAAGTTAACTTTTGAAAACGACGACTATATACACAGCTCCGACGACAACTTTCCATTCTGTGAACGCAATTTCCTTAGATTTATCACCAATTCATTTACTATCCGACGTGTGCATTGTACATTGTTTATTATTCTAATTTGAATAAAGGTTTAATTACCCAAGTTTGAGGTTATCTGTCCAAGCTCGATATACAATTCGCCATAGACTACTCACTGTATCACATCCCAAAAAACCCCCACCGTACCAGCAACGGTAATCTACCGTAACCGTAAGTTCGCAGTCAATTGCTCTATTACAGTGCCACGGATGAATAACTGACACTGACCTATATTCTACTTGGTAACATTGACTTGCTAGAACAGAAGCTAACGGGCAGATACGCATAATTAAATGTAATTAATCAGATCACAGAAAGAAGTACAAAAATCCAACCCAAGGATGCATTCATTACTTTTCGTAACAATGATAATGAAAATAGAAGTATTCAAAATTATATATGATCCGTTGAAATTACTGTAAAGAAAAAATCAAAAATTGCTGTTTGAAAAAAAAAAAAAAAAATCAAACATCACATTTCATTGTTTTCAAAGGATATATACATTAACCAAAAGTATATACCCTGAATATTAATTAAAAAAAAAAAACATATGTGAAAAAATTGAAAGACGAACAATCTGATCAAATGAATAACAAATAATTATCATACAATAATAAGCTGCTGTTAATTGGAATTTTTGTTGAAATTCAAAAGTTCATTTCAAATTTCAAATAAAATTTGATCATTACACAATACAACAATATTCACAATAACTAATAACATTTATTTGCAATTTAATTAGCCGTTCATTGAAAAAAAAAAAAAAATGAACGGCTAACTTTTCTTTAACTTTTTTTTTTTTCATTTCAATTCATTTCAATTCATTTCATTTCATTTCATTTCATTTTTCGAAGAAATAAATGAAATTTTATAAACAGCAAGGATTAATTAGTATGACTGAATGTCCCTGTCATCATTATTCCAATTAGAAAAAGTAATAATTAAATGGATGAATGTTTTGACAAAAGCTTCAAAATAGAAGGCAAAAATTAAAATGTAAACAAAATTTAAATTGAAACAGTTAACATTTAAAATAGAATAGCAAAAAAAAAAAAAAATTAAAAATCAAAAAATTAAAAATCAAAAAATTTTCAGGAAAGTTTGAACTTTTTTTTAATTTCTATTTTGCACTTTGTAATCATTGTTAATTGTGATTGTTGAATCAGCATTGATCTAGTACGATCAAATTTGTCGACGATCTTAAAAATGTAGCATTATTTGCAGTCAAATTGAATGAGAGCAAAATTTTAAAATCGATTATTCCAAAATTTTAATTTCATTAAATATGCCTCATTATCGATCAAAAAAAGAAAAAAAAAAAACTCGTTAATTTCATTTATATTTCAAAAATTGTTCCAATTGATCATTGTATATTTTGATGAGAATAAATAATAAAACAATAACAATTTAATTTGCAAACTTTTCAAGCATTATAAAAAAAAAAAGAAGCAAGCAAGCAGAAATTAGCAAAGAAATTAATTTCTTTTAATTGGAAATTAAATTAGCAATTATCAAATTTTTTTAGCATTTTTCATTTAGCAAAAAAAGAAAATAAAAACTATTTCATATCTGAATTATTTGAAGAAAGAAATAATTTCTTCATTGCTACCTTAACAATTAGCCAAACAATTAAATGAATTAATGAATTAATTAATTAATTACCATATTTTTGAAGGACATCCGTAAATTTGTACATTTTTGGATCAATTGGCTGCTTCATCCAACAATGATCGGTAATATCACGAACTGTTGCACGAATTTGTGGATCACGTTGAAGAAGCCAAACAATTACTTGAAACAGTTCTGTAAAATGAATTTTAAATAAAATTTAATAAACATTAAAAAAAAATTATAATTTTTTTTTTTCCCAAATTATAAAACAGAAATCATTGCAAAACATTTTTATAGCAAAACATTAAAAAAAAAAAACAAAAAACAAAAAATGAATTTACGTACAAAAAAATTTTTTTTTTTATCACTTCTATTAATCAATAAAAGAACAATAAAAAAAAATATTCATTAAAATTTTTAACTTCAATTGATAGAATATGTTAAAAAAAATTTGACGTGCAAAACTTATTGAAGTATTTTTTTGTTTTTTTTTTTTTTGCTCACCTTCTGAAACTTCCCATGGAAGGTCAATTTCAGCTCTCATAGCATCTTCCAATGTACGGAAAGGATTTTCCGAAAATACAAGCGTATACAACAGAATTCCCAATGACCACATTTCCAATTCAGGACCGCGATATCTGAATGAAAAAAAAAATAAATAAATAAAAAATCAATAACGTCGATTAATATTCTGATAAAGTTATTCTTATCAATTTTTTTTTTGGAGATAAAATTAAAAATATCTCAAATTTTGCAAAAATATATTTGAAAATATATCAACGAATAAATATTAATATCATGATCTGTGCTATAAGCATTACAAGCACAAACAAAATATCCGGACATAATTTTGAGATTTAAACAAAAAAAATCGATAATTGAAAAAATCAACCAATCAATCGATATTACCAATCATTATTATATAAATTTGTAATTTTGTCAATGTTTATTAAAATAAAAAAAAGCTACGTGTTAATTTTGAAAATATCAATCCGATCAATCAATAAATATATCCAATCAATCAAAATCAATCAATCAAAGAATATATCAATCAATTAATTAATAAATATATCCAATCGATCAAAATCAATCAATCAATAAAGCATTCAATCGATCAATCAAAGAATATATCAATCAATTAATTAATAAATATATCCGATCGATCAAAATCAATCAATCAATAAAGCATTCAATCGATCAATCAAAGAATATATCAATCAATTAATTAATAAATATATCCAATCAGTCAAAATCAATCAATCAATCAATCAATTAATCAATCAATCAATTAATCAATCAATATCACTAAATATTTCTTTATTTAAATGTGAATAGAAAAATATCTAAAATTATTATTTTTCAAACAAAAAAAAAACTTTAAATATTTTTTGCAAAATACCAATCAATCAATATTCTCAATGATCATTAATGATTTCACAATTGTTGTTACAGAAATGAAATCAACTATTGATGATCAATTACAAAAGGAAAAAAAAAAATTCCTCACTTATTTCCGCTTAGCACTTCCGGGCTGCAATATTCCATTGTTCCACAAAATGTTGAAAAAACAAAATTATGACCAAAAAACGCAGCTGATCCAAAATCAATTAATTTGCAGGAAAAATTTCGATCAATGATCACATTTTCATCTTTTAAATCACGATGTACAATATTTTTGGAATGAAGATAAGCCACTGCACTGACAACCTAAAAAAAAAATATATATTCAACAAATTTTTTTCCACAATTAATTTTAAATTTAACAAATAAAAAGCAAATTTCAAATGAAACAAAAACGAAATAAACTACTACTACTACTACTAAAAAAAAAAACCTGTCTAAAAATACAACTTATTAATGGCTCATCAAGTTTTGGTGCTTGATTTCAAAAACAAATAATAATAATAATAATAATAATTTTTAATAAAATAAAAAAATACCTGTCTAAAAATATAACTTATTAATGGCTCATCAAGTTTTGGTGCTTGATTTCAAAAACAAATAATAATAATAATAATTTTTAATAAAATAAAAAAATACCTGTCTAAAAATATAACTTATTAATGGCTCATCAAGTTTTGGTTCAAGTTCAATAAATTCAAACAAATCCATCCCACAACCAAGTTTTTCCATTACCAATTGATAATATAAATCATTTTCAAAAACATCCAATAACTGCAATTGTCACAATTTGACGCATTCATGCGACATTTACGATCAAATTTTGTGCAAAAATTAATTTAAAAATTGAAATGGGGAGAAATAAAAAAGTAAAATAAAAAATGTTTTGAAAGTTTTTGCAAAAAGTTTGTCAAAATAATTTTTTTCAAAATTATTTTGCAAATTTTAAAAGCTATAAAAAAGTAATTGTAAACAAAAATTACAATTTCCCTTAGTTAATGAAATTAATGGAATTGAAAAGAAAGAATGAGAGAGAGAGAGAAAAGCAAAGAAAGAAAAATCTTTACTTCACCCTATCCATTATTAATTATTGTTAATTCTTATACAAAAAAAAACAATGAATGAATGACCTGAATGACCTTTTGTACTAGGTAACTTTTAGGGGGTTTTTTTTTTGATTGATCGATAATTTTACGGTCAATAATTTTCTTGAATATCTTTTCTGAATTTGGATTTAATTATTTGCAAATGATGTCAAGCATGTTTGTGTGTGTGTGTGTGTGTGCGTGTGTGTGTGTAAAAAAAATTTCCCTTAACTTTTTAAATTTAAAGGTAAGTTGAAATTTCATTATTAAATTTTGCTTGTGAAATTTGACAACCTTTACGATATTTGGATGTGACAATGTTTCAAGAAGATGAAGCTCCATTGGTACCACACGATTACTTCGTCTGGGGCTTGGTATCCAACTTTCCGGAAATACCTTCGCTTTACAAATAAATTTTGCTACAGCCTAAAAATTTCAGCTTTTAATTAGTGTAAATAAAAAAAATTTTATTTAATTATTCGTTAGTTATGATTTTTAGATGTCAAAATAAATTAATTAACTGTGCTAATTAATTTAGTTTTGACATCAAATGGAAACGAAAATTTTTGTTCGTTAACTTTTTTTTTTTTTTTTTGTTGACTGAACTAATTTAATTTATGGTTCATTAACTGGACGAATGAATTGGGTTGGATTAAAATGTTAACGAACAAAAAATTTTTCGTTTCCCTTGTATGTCAAAATAAATTAATTAACGCAGTTATAATTTCACGTGAACGTGAAATTTTTCATTAATTTTAATTAAAAATATTTGCCAAAATGCTTACCAAAATACCCGTATCTTTTCGGGCTGTTAACCTTACTGAACCAAATGCACCATTACCAATAAGCTGTTGCGTATTATAATATTCCGAATATTCACCAGCTAATGTTTCAGCATTTTCATCATTTGTTTCTGACTAAAAATTATTATTATTTTTTTTGTATTTGTATTTGTTCCTTAACATCGTCTTATTTATTCATCACCACTAATAATTAATTGTTGTTCAAATCGCACATCGAGTCCAACTCATTGCGACCTCATGGACCACATCACGCCAAACCTTTCTGTTTAGTGCATTCTTCCGAAGTTCACTCAAGTTCATGTTTGTCGCATTCATGATATTGTCTAGCCATCTCATCC
>JABVXS010000945.1:0-20648 GCA_013365335.1 Madathamugadia hiepei | reverse complement strand
TGGAGCCGGATGTAAGAAGACAATGCCCCACAGAACCGGACCCTGCGACCAAGCGGGAAAAACGCTAAGTAAAAAAAAAAAAAAAATGATCAACAAAGCAAAATGGCAGGTATAAACTGAATTGTTGTCAGGTTCTTCAGTTTTTCAGCGTTATTCCAAAATACCAAAACTATGATGACAACTGATGATAGCTAATTAATTAAATTAAAATATTAATCAATCATAGTGAGATGTTTTTCCGGTCTTTTGAATTATAAATTTGTGAAGTTCATCGCTAGCAGAAATCATTCTTTTAAGAGTATTTAAGTATTACTCACAATCAAAGAACAGAATAAACATATTTTAATTTTTCAAGTTAAAATATGCAAAAGTGAATTTTTCACAATTTTAAGAGCTTTGTCATAAAAACCAATTCCTTCCATTCATACAATGGTTGTCGTTCAAGTGGGTTAAAAAATTAAAAAAAAACTTTGAAATACTTTAGAAAAATATACTTCAAAATTTCAAAAACCACTGGAATTTTGTTTATTAAATTATTTGCCATTTTTCTTTTCGCTTTTTAGTTTACAAAATGAGGTAGTAAGTGTTCTCAATAAAATTTTTCGTTATATGAAGATTTAAAAATTTTCAAGGGAGATTTCAATTCCTTTCTTTGTTGGACAAATGAATGTTTTACGAAATAGCTAGTAGTAAAATAAGCGATAAGATCCACTTTTGAATAAATTTTTTTAAGTAATTAGGAATGAATTTTTTTTAATTTCAAAATGAAAACAATAAATAATGAAATTAAAAGAAATTAAAACACTGATAAAAATGATTGAAATATTATTTTAAGCCTGAAATTAATAAATTGATTCAATAAAATCAACTGCCATTATTTTTCCGAAAATATCGATTTATTTTTATTTCGAGAAATTTAAGGAAAAATAGCAATTTGTTGTTAAATTCGATACAAAATTTCTTTCATTTTTGATAATTAAAATTATTTTGTTATAGAATTGTAGCATTTAATATTGATTTATTTTAATTGGTTAATTATCGATGAAAAGGAAAATGATTAGAAGCAACAAAATTGCTTGAGCAGTACTGAAGTATGCTTAAAGCTGAGATAATCATTAATTTTAAGATAATTTTTCTATTTTATAAATACTGAAATTCCGTTTTCTTCTCCGGAAAATGAAAGGAGAAAAAGGAGAAGTTTACCATCTGCTAAGGCTTCAAGCAAAGACAAAGTGTTCAGCAATTGTTCTACCGCTTTCGCAACGATTTCACGGTCACCTCTACTGTATGTCATGGGCTCGAGCAGTTCATCTGTTTGTTTACTTTCTGGAATAATTTTAAAATTTTGAAGTAATAAAGAAAATTCTCGTTTTCAGAATTTCATAAAAATATTTTAAAAAAATAATTATTAAATTTATTATTAGCAACTTGTTGAGCTTCTGACATTTCACTTCGCGAACATTTTTAAATTGAAAGTCAAAAAGAATTTAATTTTCGTTTCTGTTAATTTGATCAAAGTTGTTGTACTTTTAATTCATTCCTGCGCTGTTCTTACTTTGAAATTTTGCTGTGAGAAAAAAGCTGAAACTCACGAATTTTTTGTGAAAAAACTGCCGAAACAAAGATAATGGAAGAAATAAACGATGTTATCATCGTGACAAAGCCAGCAGGAAATAGACGACCGAAAGTTTGAATTAGCAAATAAGGATGGTTTTGGGGAATAAATGGGCGGTGACCCTAAATTGCTCTCAATTCATTTCCTGGAAAAAATATCTTTGTTCCTCTCTAAGGAGGGAAATTGCAAAAACCGCCCAGCCTTAAGATAAAAAAAAATTTGGCCCACCTCAGTTGAGCCTTAATTCAGTGTTGTCATAAATTACCATATATTATTACTTTTGATTGTGCATTTCAACCTGTTAAAAAGATGTTATCAGAGCAAACTACTGGACAGTTAAAAAACAAACAAACATCTTTCACATGAAAATAATGAAAATGATTCGGACAATTGGAAAAGGGTTTCTCAAATCATTTTCTACATTTTTCACAAAAATTTCGAAGGTTTTTGTTTTTTTTTTAGCAAAAGCCCAAAATGAAAGTGTTGGGAAGCTGCTCTAAAATTTTTACTTGAAGAAATATGAAATGAATTAGCTGGATCCCGAAATTGTCTAATTAATTCTAATTTAGAGAACTGTGTGCATTACTTACCCCTTATTTTCTCACAAAAAAATTTTAACAGATTTGTTTGAATTCAAAAATTTATGAAAATTGAATTGATGTAGAAAATGTTTCGATGGACTGATCAAGGACTGACTTTTGCAAATTAAATTTCTACCAAGTTAACCATTTTATATTTTTTGCAACCTTAACATTCCATTTGTAAGGATTAGGAGCAAAAGCTAAACCAATCATGAAATGTTGTTTATAATGGATTTTGAAAAAATTTAACTTTTTACCGTTCAGATATCTCATTCATCTGATAGATGAATTATGATTTAAAACAATTAAAAATGACGAAATGATTTAGTATGTGGAAAAGTTTGATAGTTCAATTCCATTTTACTTTTAGTTCTCATTATTTACTTCAAATTTTTATAAGTCGAGAATAACAGCGAAAGTTATTTTTTGTTAAGTCGGAAAAATCATTCCCGCTTTTATTTTAAATAAAATTTTCTTGTAAAATATTTTTAATGAATCATTTTAGCTAATTCTTACCGGTAATTAAATCCCGATTCTGTGAATCAATAAATGGATCTGAAATGATTAATTGAACATTGTTTGTTGGTATGTTTGTCGGATCAATTGTTGAGAAATATTCCCACGACAAATATTCTGAAAATTAATCAAAATTTAAATTTCATAGTGATTTAACAATTTTGCTTCTTTCGTTTCTAAAATCACTTCAAAATAATAGTCCTAATGGAATATTAATAAACGAAATTCTCATACAATATTGTGAAATTTAATTATTTCAATTATTATACATTAGAAAACTTTTCAAATCGTTCGTCTTTACGTATTTTTTTTCTAAAATCTTTGATTAAAAATTGCGAATCAGTTTGGCGCATTCGGTGAAAGGCGAAGAATTATAAGTTCATAGTTAAATTTCGATAATTGCAGATTTTAATTAAAAATTCAGGGAAACAAAGTAATCAATTGAAATGATTGCCATTTGGTTCTTTTTTTCATTTTTTGATTTAAAGCAATGTGGTAAAATAAGTTGCGACTAATTTTTATTTTTATATTTTACATTGTTGAAGAAAAAAAAAATAATTGTTGAAACGAAAAAGGTTTGAATTGCGTAACAAATTTAATTTGAATGGAACGAAGACGAAGCAATAAGTTCAACTGTTCTTTGAATGAAGAAGACATTGTCAACACGAACAAATAAATAAGTGAAAAGTTTTGTTTTTTGAAGGAAAAGTGTGAAGCGAGAAGAAGCTTAATCATCACAAGTTCAAATTATCTGTCATTGAGATATTTACAAAAACAAACGAAATACCTGTTAACTGGCATAACGAAGCCTCATTATTTCTCCAATAAATTCATTTCATCAAATTCAGGAGCAACTCATTGGAAAAATGAGAACTAAATTTTATTTAAAATTAATTGTTACTGCAGGAGCTGAATCAGGTAACTCGATGTCATTAATTGTGTTTGTATGGAAAGTCAAATAATTAATGTAGCTATTTAGTAATAAAATTTGTCGAACACACCAAAAGATTCCTTCGAGCAAAAGTACTTAATTTCAGGCAGTAGCAATAAAAAATTTTCATATTTTACATAATGAGTTTTATCAGATGGCAATTTGTCAAGATTTGAAGCAGTAATTTTTATCGATATCCTAAACATTTCTCGATATATATATGGCCGGACGAGAACATATCATTCTTATTGCCACCAATATTCCATGCGAATCTCAATCGATTTCCTTCAAATTCTCGAAGTTTCCAGAACGAAAATCATTCACTTTTCAACATCATTCAATTTCAATGAAATGTTTGAAAACATATTTATTCCCGAAAACTGGAAAAAAAGATTGAAGAAAAATCTCAAAATTCTCAGAAAACATGAAAAAATTATACCAGTTCAAAAGCACAATTAAAAATTTAAGCGTAAATGTTTTTTGATAGGAAGGTAACTTGAGTTTGAAATTGATTTCAAACTTTTAGCATCAAAATTTTCGAGAGACATTTTGAAATGAGGTCAAAAGAACAGAAAAAAAATGGTGGGCTGTTTGCACTGAAAAAAATTGATTTGTGCCATTTGAGAAGTCAGATAGCAGGTGTAAAAAGTCGATTTTTGAACTAAAATTAAATTTTAATTATTTAGTGCATTTTGGTGTAATATTTCATTATGGGAACTACTGAACTACAAGTGTGAGAGAAAATTAAATACCTTTTTCTTTTCTTTTTTATGCATGACGACGCAGAATTTATTGTTTCATTAAAAGTGCTGGAAAAACTTCTAAGGATAAAATAAGGAGGAATGCGGAGCTTGAACTAGAAGTGCAATGCGTTTGGGGCCTTTCAAAATACCTGTCCGCGGTCATTCTTTGTATTAGCATTATGTTTACAAGGTTCACGATAATATACAGAATCATTCGAACTTGAGCAGGCTTCACATAGCCTACTTGTTGAATTATTGCATTTTAGCTTATTGCCTTTCAAAGCACAAAAGCTTAAGTTTGATTACAGTAACTGAAACTGTCTGCTGTATCATTGTAACGGTACTGCCTACTGTATTCACTTCAGTTTATCATTTTATTAATTGAGCATCCAACGGAACTTTCTCAAACGTAATCAGATCTTACAAATGATTCTCTCTGAATCTTAATCACATATAGTAAGTTGGCATGTCAGATCAACTCGCATGCATGCAAAACTGCATACTCATTACCGCAGTAGGATAAATACATGTTACATAGCTAATAATGAATTCAAGAAAAGTTTAATTTCGAGAGTTACTTGAAACTGTTAAAATGTGACAACAGCGCTTCCACACAATTTACTATTGGACATAAAAATTTGATGCCATAAATTAGCTGTGATAACAATCAAGTCGTTAATTGGTTAGGTATTTTCTTCAATTTAACCAAATCGGATGAATTCATTCTTCCGTTTGTTAAATCTGCAAAAAAGTTGTACATTTTGCTGCTTGTGTTTATAAATTTAGACTTATCGATTTTTGAAATTATGGAATGTATTCAGGTTACGGGTCACTGCAACTGATATTAAGGTGAAGCAAAAAAAGATTGCTTCAGCACATTTCATTATTAGTTGTGAAACATTATGCCATCAATATCAACAAATGTCCGCAGATGTGAGAGGCAAAATTGTATTTGATAAGAATGGGAGTTTGCTGCTGCGGGATTACTTGTACTTATTCTCAAAACTAATTTACGAGAAAATGATTCAAACTTATATCATTTTCTGGGCAAAAGGACATGATATGATGTAAAAAAACGTACTTCATGAAATTACTTTTCTTCCCGAAGCGAATGAGTCCGTTTTCTCGCTTTTCAGCTCGAAATAACTCCTTTATCAAATTATCACTGATCCTCGTTTCTTCAAGTATTTAGAATTAAACCGAAGTATAAAGTTAATGAAATAATTATCGAAACACCTAATGCATCTATGCCACTCGACATGTGCTTTTTCTATCCGTTCGTCAGAACATTGCATTTAAATCACCATCTTGTGTGCGGTAATTGAAAGCAAACGGATCAATTTTAGAATGCTTCACCTTTCCACGATGCTTGATTAAAATCAAATATAAGGATTGAAAAAAATGATTAAATCTATCCTTTATATTCAGATTTTCAGATTCTATCAGGTCCATTTACGTTGCATTTCAGTTTCTTCCCATTTGAAAAGTTTGAAAGTTTAAAATAAAATTTTTTCAGAAAAATTGTAGAAAGAAATTTAAAATTTCCAAAAAAGACGGCAAAATAATCTTTTGCTATATTTCAGCATCAATAGTTTTTCCAGTAAATAATAACATTTTAAAATCAAAATAGTTTTATGGGCAAGGATAATGTGAGACTATTTTTGAATCTTTACTTTCTCATTTTTTTATTTATATAAAGCATTGAAAAATATACCTGAGCATGGGATAAAGTCATAAAAAACCGATGGTGGCTCCTGAAAAAGTTTACCTTGTTCAGGTAAGAACTATGAATAAATTATTGGATTTATATCGTTATTTTCAAAAACTCCTTTTTACCCGTCAAATGGCTGCAATATTTATTTGTTTCTTTCTCAAAAAGCAAGCTTGTTTGCATCATTATCACAATTAGTTCAGGCGACAAATTATCGGATTTCCTTCTTACCTAATAACATCTGTTTTACTAATTTTTTGATTCTTACGAGAAGTTCCTTGCTTGCTCTTTCCTGAATAGTCGCGGGCCTGGGTGGGCGTGTCCAATCAATTTTCATTTCACTTTGAACAATTGATACACTTGGCACTTTAGTGTGGATAAAGTTGCAAAATTTTCTTTGATTCCTTTTTTTTAATGATACAGAGATTCTCTTAGCCCAGGCCAGGGTTCATATCGCTGACATACATATACTTCAGGTGTGAGATGAAAATGATCCTTCAAAACATCCTTAGTTCTCATTCCATCGCTGTCATTTGTGTGCATAACGAAATCCGCGAAAATCTTATTTGCACAAAGAATTAATTTCATTCGAAAATTATTCCAATGAAATATGCGTTCAAATACCTAGCACTAACTTTAACAGAGAAAATTTCTCGTAAAATCTAAAGCATAATGTTACCTTGAAAAACATACTAACAGGAGTTAGGATTTATTTCATTTCGACATCATATGATTGATTAAACACGTCTAGCTTTTCCTACGAAATTTATTGATTGGAATAAAAAATTAATGTCGGTGTGAAAATTTAAATTTAAATTTTAGAAAAGATAATTTTAACTTACATCATTTAATGAACTATGTATGGAAGGACGAGCTGCAAATGGCAACGGTAACACATGAGTGACCAAAACCGTGACCAAAAGCACTTGAATGAAGACATTGGAGATAGGAAGGACACAGGTCATTGCTGCGATAAATGTCCGGGCTTATTTTATGGAATAATATTGAAATATTAGTTTGTAAATGATCTCATCCAAATCATTGTGGGAGTGTTTTATTTATCAAATCGTCAATACTCCCCGGAACTCCACCTTTCGATCCATTCAACTGCTTCCTTTCCTACCCCTCATTGAGTGACACTTTTCTTGGAACTTGACAAGCCATTGCTCTGTGACACCTTTGCAAGCTATCAGACGCTACTTAACTAGACCATTCCTCATTATCAATCAATTAATTAAGGAAAAGAGGAAACCCTTTGTTGTGAAGGAACTTCGATGATTTTGTTATCTGTTTTGCCGATCAATGCATTACTGATCTATTTCATTCAATTAGCTCGAAACGTGAACTAAAATAAAAAATCTGGCAGGATTGAACTGTATTACTTAGAAGACGGCAAGATCATAAAAAATTAGTGCTGTGCTAATTATAATTATACTTTGCCAAATTTTCGATGAACTTTTCACAATTACTTTCTATCACTAGTAACCTTACAACGACCTCACTTGATCGGTAGCTGTTCGAGAACCAAAAAAAAATCATAAACATTTCCTTACCAACAAATTAGAAAGAAAAAAAGTTTCAACACGGCCACAGTATGAATGACAGTTTCCATGCTGGTTAACAACAGTGGTGGCATTATTACTGAAAACAGAGCAAACAGAGATCGCAGCTTCAAACAAGCCGTCTCCCACCTAACCACCCAATGATAAAGTACAAAGTGGATATTGAAAAACGGCTTCTGCCATTATCGATAACAGTGTATATCCAATCCAATCTCATCACATCTCTATGACGATCTTACCTTTCAGTGTTTCAACAACCATTTCTGCTACTCATTTTTTGGTCGACAAATTAGTTGCGATAACTTCGATTACTGTCTGTGTATTTAACTAAAATTTTTGCAACTAGGAATCTGAAGTACGAAATTTTTTGTTTTTCTTGAGTAGAGTTCATTGATGATCGCAATGGAATATTCAGATGGATGAAATGCGGATGACTTCCAATGAATGCAAGAAGACTGACTCCCCCGGGAAAGTGATAAGTATTCAGTTTGGTCATATTAAGATTGTGTGTTAGCTTGTTCTTTTCCAGTAAAGCTCTAATATGATACATATGTCACCATAATCGATAAATGCTAAAGTTGGTGTGAGCTCTATCCGAATTGAAAAGACGCTTACTTTCCTAGTAAGAAAAATGGCTGTTTGAAATTACTGCTATAGAGGAAATATTACTAAATATTGAAAAAACTCAGCGAATTTAATGTTCCCAGTTGAAGTAAAAAAGTTCGAAATAAGCTGTCCAAAAAACAATTAATGATAGCACGAAGTCAACCTAACTTGAAACTGTATCTTCCCCATTGATAGAAATAGATTGAGTTTTCCAATATATTTCTGAAAGAATACTTGGAGTATCCGAGAAAACGACTAGCTCATCAGCCATAAAATAGACCTATTTCTTTAATTTGTAAATTTTGTGTTGAAAATTACATTTTGTACATAGTAAATAAAGTTGATTAATATTTCACCCAAATGCCAATGGTAGCTATTTTAACCAGCCCGAAAACAGTTACAAACATGGTCACCACACTCTGATGTTCACACAATCCAAATTATCTGCCGTAGTTCCCAGATTTCATGAATCTTTGGGTTTTGACGAGATTTTTTATTTTTGTGCTGTTGGATGTGTCTTTCCGGATATCGCAGCGTCTCCATCCGCTAGCAAACTCGAATTTTTGTTTTAGAGCTGATCCATGAGTGGAGGATGTGATGTGTTAGGGAGCAAGCTGCAAACACCGACTTCCAATTATTGCGATTCATTCGATGAACTTCTGAAAAGAATCTCAAATTTGAGGCAAAGCCAGCTCAGATTTGGTTAGTTTAACTTATTCGCCGACGAATATCCTTATTTAAACAAAATATTTTTCGAATCCAGTCATATGTGCTTACACCAAGTGTTTTAGTTCATTTACAAAGGTGGGTATTTCTTATATCTTAATTTAGTAAAACATAGCATTTAATTGCTTCGTGATGTGGCATGACAGTTAAAATATTGTGGAGCAGAAATGAAGAGTGGACTTTAAACAGGTGGTGTTACTGTTTCCTTTCCTGGTTTCTTTCACTTGTCTTTTTATTTTCAAGCATGGAAAAAATAGGTACTGTTTGATTGCCTTACCATTACATGAAAAAAATGGAATTGGATTTGTTATGTGGGTTTACTTTTTAATGAGGCTTGAAATATCAACGATTAAAATTTAAGGGCCGAGGACTATTTATTTTTCTGGTTACAGATAAGGGTTTCGAAGTTGTCTCAAATCATGAACGAAAGTGGTGCATGCTTTTTGCCGATTTTATTGCGGGATGCACTTACTGCAATGCAAAAAACTGTGCTACTCACAGCGATGATATGCTTTGGTACGTGTCTCTGCAACAAATGAATCGAGAGTTTTGTATTGGTCAGGAAGTAAGTTACGCATTGTTTTAGTTCTAAACGAGTTGAAATTTTATTAAGTGGATTTGCTGATCTAATTGTTATGCATGCTAAGTTTGACTCCGAATCCGTCCAACTGTATAGTATGTCAGTTAATTTTCTGGTTATCTATTTCCTTTTGTTTTCGCTTGCTGTTAATTAGAGGAATCTGCTTGAAATACGGTAGGCTTATTTGTAAGTTTTGCACTTCATGTTTAGGCTTAACTTTCAGTGTTATTTAGAATGGTCAACTTCAAGTTTACAGACGTCAGAGTCCTAATAAACCGCTGCTAAATAATCCCTCGATAAATTGGGAAGAAACCGTGTGTCTAAATGTCATTCTTCAACAGGTGCGTTTCTTCGCTGGAAAAGATTCGATATTTTTGTCCTACGGTTTAAAATGTATAATTAATTTCTCTGTGTAAATTGAAACTAAGTTTCGATTGCGATAATACAAGTTTCATGAACATAAGGGCATAGAATTTGTGATATTGCAACTGATATTCTTGTTGTTTCTCGAAAAGTCTATAAATGATGAAGTTTTTGAATTGAGGGTTGGGTTGATCAGTATTGGAGAGAAATATTTTTTATAGTAATTGAGGAGATACATTTCAGCTGGATTTTCAAGTCACTTGTGCTGTTTGTATCAAAACCAGCCCGCAAAACTTGCAAATTTTGCGTAAAAATTGTCAAGTAAGATTTCTTTAATGCTCTTGTATTACTTATATATCGGAAATTATTGTATATACAGAGTTCTTTGTACAGTGCTGCAGAATTTCTTACGGTGAGTAGATGAGCAAGTATTTTCAGCGGGTATACCCATCACCAAGTAAACGACGAATGGATAGCAAGGGTGATTGTGAGGAAATCACTTATCCAAAAATCTATTTCGCGATAGATGACTTCGAGCAGGTTTTCTGTACTTTTAATCAGTTTCGGAAAAATTTCTGTGATATTAACTTTATGAGAGTCAAGGAATAGATATCTCTTTTCTGCATATTTCTTCACATTTTTCACGTTGATTTCTATCTCATTTTCAGGTCTTCAGTGATGTAGTTGTTCGTGATGGTGAATGCGTTTGCGTTGAATTGGTAGCCAAAGATAGAAATAAAAATTGTGAAGCAGTTATTTTTCTCGGTTCAATTCGATATGAAGTTCTGAAGCAAGCGTACGATGCACGAGTAATAATCCAGGATATTTTTTCCATTTACTTCTGATTTTATTTCTTAAGCAGATATTTCTGATCTTTACTGCTTGAATTTCAAAAATTCTACTTATAATTTTAGGCATCTCTCTCTTGGCAGTGGGCGCAGAAGTTCATAGCTCCGAATCAGCAACGCCGTGAATTCGTTCGAATGAGAGGACCACATGGGAAAGGTATTCTCTGCTTATACATTCATAAGAATGTTCCAACTTTTTTGTATACTGGGGATGCTGTTGTAGGGCATGCAGAAATGGCAGTAATGCGTCTTCCAAACTGTGGCTATGAAACTCCTCTGTTAGAGCAGCCATCAAGGTTTGAAGGCGTAAGTTTTTAATTTCTTTTGTGCTTGATCGACTAGTATATTCTGAATTTTCCCGTCAATTTAGTGATTTCAAGAAGAAACATTTTTGATTTGGTTCATTAAAATCTCGATAATTTTCTAAATTATATAAAAATACCATGGGGACTTATTTGTAAAATTCGGTTGTATTAAGCTGGGGCAGTGTGGTGTGCGGCGCATGTCTGATACGAATTTAAGTCATTATCCACAGCGATTATTGGTGTCGCCTGGATTATCAGATGGAGATGATACCTGTACAGGACGACTGTGGCAGAGTGAAATAGACACTGTGAATCAATATCGAGAAGTCGAAGCTAGCAGTATTGATGACGGTATAGACTTCAGTATTAGACCATTTTCCTGATTCGGTGAAATTGAACGACCATTTCAGATCAAAGGTCGTATCACCTTTAAAGTTTTTTTAAATTTTTTGGAAAACAATTTTTAAGGAAAATGAAAATTTTCTAAGCAAATCTATGCACAGTGTTTTCATCAATGATATTTGAAATTTTGCAAATAACTGTGCCATGTGGAAAGCAAGTTCAGATTCCTATTCTTGGTTCGAACTTTCCTGTTGAATAGACCCGGCTCTTTCTTACTTTCTATATGTCAGAATCTGAAATTATGGTCTTTTTACTTGTTCAAATTTTCAAGTAGGAATTACTGCTGCAATGCTTTTTTTGGTATCTTGCTTTTAAATGCTGCTCTTTTCTCCTCTGTTATCGCTAATGATATCATGAATTATTACGCTGCTCTAATAATTATGATTTCATATATTTAGCTGTTAAATAAAGGAGACTAAGTTTTGCGTATGTTTGTTTAGTGCTAAATGAAGGTGCAACGAGTCGTCTGTGGTCTATTCGAGGCTTTGGTCAAGCATGGCATTGGCTTCGTGAGAAGCGGAGAGCTGAAAGCATGCCGTTAAATGCATTCCTGACATACATTACACTTCCATGGTCAACTGTCCTTGACGGTAGACATCTCGATATATTCTCGGGAATTTACTGAATCTAAGTTATTACTCCCAGGGATTTGTGTTTTTTTTACTTATTTCGGGTTGGGACAGAATGAGCTTAATTTAAATATTCGTCCGATAACTTTCATAAAAGTGGTTAATTTTAGACTTACTTATGGAACGACCTCGGCGACCAGTTCTCACTTTTGACTTGAATGATTTGGATGTAAATTCCGATCAGTAGTATTTAATTTGGCAGTGTTATTTGGAGCCTCCTATTTTTCGTTATTAATTTCTACAGCTTTTGCTTTTATGTATTTTGAAACAGTTTTTTCACAACTGTTAGTAATTCTGACATTACATTCTTGTATGTTGCATATACATAAAGCTATAATTGTGCCATCAGCTATATTTCTAACGCATTGGCTTTCATGAGAGATTAAACTGGTTTTGTTTAAAATACATAAAAGAATTAAGCATTTCTGTTTAAGAGGTTTCAGTTTGTAGCTTATAAAATGCTTACAATTTCCGGAAGTTTTGCATTACTTATGTGCTGTACATCGATTTTAATGGTTTTTTTTTTGGTTTATTTTATATATTTTCTCATTTTCACCTGCGATTTTAATTTCTTTTAGTTCAAACGATTAATAATTTGCCTCTATATTTTTGGAAGTCTTCGATCACGAAATGATTTTAACAACCAGATTCCAGTATTGCATTTGATTTTTGCTTGTCTGTTAGATTTATGATTTAGCTTCCATTCCAAATATGGCTATCAACCTTTCTGCCGCAGTTCGTTTGTTTGGTAATTGTTAAAAAAATATACGTAGCAGGCGTCAACGTTTTTAAGTGTTTAACTGTAAATGTGTTGTCACGAAAGAATTCTGAATAGATTTCATCGATCATTTATATAAGGTATTAGAAAGTTCCAAAATAGAATTCCCGTTGGATGGATGGTTGGTTACCTTCGCAAAATCAAAATAATTCTATGGAATTTCAAAGCTTTACAATTAGGGTAAAGGAAGAGTAAGTATAAAAACATCCGGGCATTCTGTATATTTATCGTGTTCAAAATTTTCTTTAGTTCCAATTTTTGTTGCGTTTTTATCGTTTTCTTTTCCATTGAATGAAGTTATGTGTAGTTCATGTGCACATTGTGGCTTTCATTAAGGTTGTTTGATTATCGAGCGACTCAATATAAGCTCAGATTCCAAAGTTTCTGTTAGAATTTCAATTTCCTTGTATTTTTTAATTTTTTTCTAGTAATTCATTTAAAATGATTCTGTACGGATGGATTTAAATCGAGTCATTCAAAATGTTTTAGGGTTGTTTGGATCCTTATTTTTTATATCATGTAGAACGGAACATCGCGAAATGACTAAAAGGTCACACCTACAAGAAAGGTGAGAATTATCAATATATTTTAAATCCTAACTCGGGTATTTGGCAAATCTGCTGTCGCGAGAAATGATTTTCGAAGCAGTGTTGCGATATGCAATTGTCCTTCGAGCTTGGGTAATCTCGCTTGAAATGATGATGCTAATTTTGTTTTTATTCTGTTAGTATAATTTAATCCCATTCTTGGGTGGTTGAAATGCAATAGTTTGTGAACCAGCAGCAGATTGTTCTGTAGTTGCCCGAATTACGGTTTTCCTTTATCATCAAATTTCAGTCTCATTGTTAATTGATCGAATTCGAACAGCTAACAATTCGAATCAGCTAGTTATGAACTAGACTATTTATTTGAACAAATCATGCAGATTGGAACGACTGGGACTTTTGCAATATTTTTACAGAATTATCGGAATATTTAGCACATTAATTAATCTAATCTTAATATCCTCTAATACTTTCAATTCCAATCCTTAAGCGCTGCATTTTTGGTTTGAAATGAATGTGTGTTTGTAAAAATCGAAGACCACTGTCGTATGGATAAATGATTGAAATTAGATTTATTAGTATTCAGTTTAAAAACCTTTTTAAAGGAAAATTATGATAAGCTATTTGAGTGAACTAAAGCAAATAATTTTTTGTTTCTACTATGGGCATGATTTATCGAAATTATCAATCACATCAATTTTTCTTTTGGTACTGCTTGACCAAATTCTTAAAATCCAAATCAAAATATGTTTTATGAATTTAATATTAGAAATCGCAGTTCCTGAAACGTGGAGAACTGATTGGGATGGATGCAATTAATTTGTATAATGTCCGATGCTCCACAGATTATATGCAATGGTCAAGTTCTTGTTTAAAGATTCTCCGTTTTCTTTCGTTTCCCTTATTTACAAACATTGAGTTGTAAATAAATAGTGATGAACTTAATGAAAAAACGAAATGTCATTTTTAGGCCATTGAAAAAGTTGCCGACACGCACACACACATCACATACACACTACGCCTACATATAAACTAGGAAAAACAACACATAAAACGGTATTTCAGTACAAATAGGTGTTTATAAAAGTAGTCAATGAAATGTCTTTTGTCCACATGGACTTGATTTATTCGTGCAGTTTTCCAGACTACTGGTCAGTTGTGTTTTGCTGTCCCTTCTTCATACGCTTCCTGGTTTAGAAAAGGTTGACATTGTCTTCTTATCTTTTTTCTTATTTCATGCATATTATTTTTCCTCCCTTCCCATCTTCTCTTTCTTCCCTCTTTTCACTTTGATTGAATATTTCCATTTTTTTTTTGAAAATTCATATTTTTTGCAGATCGAAACTAAAAGTTCAATCAAAATTTTGCTTCCACAAGAAAAAAAGGAAGTTGAATTGTAGGAATTCCAAAAAAAATACATCTATTTAACCATGAATGGTACTTAATCATCTCATAATTAAATCAGAATTTCAAGACAACGACAAAATTAATTTGTGAGATAACCTAACAAAACGATAACTGGTGGTTGATATTGTGCGTGGCCTACCTTAGGCAAAATGATTGATTAGTCCTTTCAGCCTTACTGTACCAATGAAAGGTTTTACATCCTTGCTGAATGTTAAGTAATTCTGGTTGAAAATTTAACATATCGAATTTTTTTAAATTTTATAGAGCTCTGTATTAAATAAATTGATAATTGAGATATGTTACAGCAACGTCAAATGATCCAACTGCTATTAGCTGTTGTGCTAAAAATCACTGTAAGTTGCTGTAAATAATTTTGCTTTAAAACCATTCTTTTCTCTTTTCCGGTTTTCCTTCTTTCTTTCATGCAATTTTTCATTAACACACTGAAATCAATCTTTCATCCGTCTACAACCTCATTTCTTCAAAAGATCACCTCGCCCTCCGTCCTTCATCTCATCAAAAGGAAAATAAATTTATTTAAATTGGATTAGAAAGTTTGATGGATCGAAGATTAAAATGCGATGCAATAGAATGTTTGAATTTAGCACAGAATGGCGATAATGTGTTATGTTAAGTATTTGAAGGAGCCAAAATGATTTTCTAAACAATTAATTAAGGTAAGGACTAAGTCGTTTACTTGATAGGTGTGCAGTGCACAGTACGGAGAAGTGGCACCTCCAGCACCAATGCCACCATTACATTACGCATCGAGTGAACCCGAAGAAGTCCCTTACACAAATGAAACTTTGTATTCTGAAAAACAGCATAAAAATATCACAAAAGAGATTGTTCAACCGGAAAGTTACCCATTGCCTACCCAGATGCTTCACCACGCTGAAACTTGTGGATTACCGGTGGAAATTTCTACACCAGAGACTTCAATTCCACCGATGAAACAATCAACTGTCCACAAAACAAGTGGACAGCCATCCACTCCAGCACCAACAAGTAGAACACCAACAGTTTCCAGATTCCCACCATTCCGACTACGCATTACTGCTTCATCATTGAAACCTCAATTTGTTTCAAGTAGGTCATCAGCACGTAGCACTCAGCAAACAACACGTCGGTCTACAAAACGCCCTCGGATCACTTCCATTTCAAGAAAACCTGTGCTAACATCACGTTTCACGCAAAAAACCACATCACGTTTCACGCAAAAAACTACCAGAATTACACCAAATCAAGCGGTAACGTTCAACTGATAGCTTATTAGTTCCTCATACGAAACTATATTTATAAAAAATGGAGTCCTATAATCACAGGTGACATAAGGAGTTAATTAGTTTACGGGGAGTCATGTATGGTACCATCAGAGCGGAAGGAAGGATAAATAACTCTTGATAAGATGTAACAAAGAATATTAGCTCTTAAGAGAGAAGAACCGAGATCAACTCATTTCGAGTTTATTACAACAATGCAGCCGAATAGCAGGAGGAACTCGACGAGTCTATCAGTCTCATCTCCGAGCAGACGGATAGGTAATAGTAGTTTGTTGATAAAAGTCAGTTCGCAAATTTGATTTTTACTGGTCAATTAAGTATAAAATCAGGATTAATTACACATAAATGATGATGTCCTGTTGAAACTGCCGGATGAAAACCATAACAGTTGAATAACCGAGCATCAAAACTATCATATTTCAATTTTTCAGTTCACAATTCTACTTTAAATCGATCTAGGTAAAAAGCAATGTTTAAAGATGGCAAGAAAGCAATCAATGAACGTCATTCTTTACTTCAGGTTGCTCATTATCTGATACACTCTTTGTGGTAGATTCAACCAGTTCGGTGAAGCATTTTTTTGAGGACCATCGTGCTTACATAATTGAACTCATCAAATTGATTCTTCCTGAATTTGACAATGAAACAAGGATCGGAAGTACTTATATGAATCATTATCAAAACTTTTTTTTCTTGAGAAATATCACCTTCTTATTAAAACCAAGCAGAAATGTTGAAGTTCTTTCAATTTTTGAAGAGAAATCCTTTTATTGTACTGTGATTCACACATCACACGTTATCAATTAAGAAATTGTTTGCAGTAATTGAATATAGTGGTCCTTTACGACATCAGGTTAAACTGCCATTCACTGCTCATAAAAATCGAACCGAAATCGTCGAAATCGCCAAAAGTAATTTTATAATTTAAAGTCGAATTTTTCAATTCAAATTAGAAGTAATATTTACAAAGTTATCAAAAAAAATCACTTCAATAATTCAGCCAATATATGCAAATAATTCATGCCATTTCATATTCATATAATTGTTGTCGTATTTCCAGCGCTTCCAACGATTAACGAAAGAAATCTTTAAACTTCGCGTAATTTATAACAAATGAAACTTTAAACGAAAAACAATGTAAATCGATTTGCTTGCAAAAAATTAATTTAAATTTTGCGTAAATTTTTTAGTAATTAACTTTCTTCTTGAAGAGTTGCCATTCTTTGCCGGTATAACTGCTACGGGAGCAGCACTGAAATTAGCTCTTGAGCTACTGCAAGAGCGACGTCCTGATGTTCTTACCAGTGTTGTCGTTCTTACAGATGGTTTCAGGTTAGGAAGAATTTTTTTAATTTTTATAATCGCACGATTTACAAAACTCCAGTTATTGCGGAAGCGAAAGAAAAAAAAAAATTAATGAGAATAACGTGAAAAAAAGAAAGCTAAACTGAGATTTTATTCAAATTTTACAAGAAAAGCTGTACTATATTCAACAAATTTTACAAGAAAAGCTGTACCATATTCGAAAAGCTTAGCTGAATTTAACTCAAAACATGGATAGAAAAATGAAAATTTGATGAAAGCTGAAAAAACAAAACAAAATTTTGCAAATTTGAATCATTCGATCATAAGCTCTTACATGTTGTACAACAAATTGAGCAAAAACCCAAGCGCAAAAGGCAACAAGTAATACGCTGCTGTAATCACCCTCATTATCACCTATTCTCACCAAGCTTAGAGCGCATTGTGCCCTGTCGCCATGTACAAACAAAATTCATAGGAAAATTTTCCGAATTCCTCACAAAAGAAAATTTATCCTACATCGTCAACAATATTCTACGCAAGAAGACCACCCGCAAAGTTTCATCTCGTCGAATGCGGGCTTTCATACAGGTTGCTGCTGAAGACCACCCAAGAAGTTTGCAGAAAACATTTGAACTGACTGGATGGTGGAATGTTTGGAGCTGTGATGATTGGAGCTGACTTTCCAATGGTCCTTTCCTTTCTGTTCCTCTTAAATGAATGTTTCAGTTATGATTTGGTGACTGAGCCATCGGCGATGCTTCACCGACTACACAATGTTCGAACATTTACTGCAACGGTCACCAATGCATGGCGAGAGTAGGCATCATTTGTAATATTAAATCTTTCCGTGACGACATTTCTGCTAGTATAAGGATGAATTGACGCACGACAGTGTTTCTTGATTTTCGTGCAAGGTAGTTGTTCCATACTGGAGGGATGGGAATGAAAGAAAGAAATTCTAGATTTGTCTGGAACAAGGCAATAGGGTAGAAGAAAAGAAAGGGATGGCGGAGATGAAGCGAGAGTTACTCGTATCGAGATTTCCTTAAATTATATGACGGAGATCCTGAGGACTCATGCGTTAAGGTATTTCAGGTATGAGCTGGAAACAATTGCCGGTGACCGAAGCAGAGTATTCAAAGGGAAAGATTCTGTGCGAGATTTGGCTGAAGCATTGACATCTTGTGATAGCAGGTCACGTATCCATGGTCTTCGAACTACCAATTGAAGCTGATAAAAAAATTTTTGCATCTCGGGATAAAGTGCAATATGTCCATAATTACAGTTAAAATTTTGATTTGTATCATTCAATATCTGCACTTAATGCAGCAGAATTAATTAGCTTAGTTCTCACCACTATGCTACGACCTTTGAACCAGCTAATATTAATGTTCCGGTTTTGCATGGAATTTTCTAAATGCATGCATTCCGTCATGCCTCAATATTGCTCAACCTTAACAAATTTTCATTTTTTCTACAGTTGGATGAGAACATCTCTGTCACACTTGTTTGGATATTCACATTACCAATGGTACTAACAGGTTTGATTGACGTATTGATTGCTAATATTACCAATTCAGAGTTAATAAATTTGTTCTCAGCCAAAGCTGTAAGCATTGTAAAACAACAATACATTTTGGTATATTGTTGCTTGTGATAAGCTGAAATAATTGAAGTTTCCATCTTTCTCAAATGGTCTTTTATTATTTGATGAAAACTTATTGGAAATCCAGGGTACAAACATTTGATGAGAAAGTATTACATCGGATCGCCGGAAACTTTCAATCTTTGATGTATAACAGTTGCAGTAGTGGAGTGATATAAAAATGCAATCTACCGAGCAAAATATTGTAGTAGTACTGGAAGTAATCGGTATCATTGCAAGCTCTCATCTTCAAATGGTTGATATCACTACAAATGCTCTCACCATCATTTCCATTGATCTATACAGTTCTAAATGATCTTACCGCGGCTACCGGTATGCCTACTTGGACTGCATCAAATATTTGATGATTTGACCTTAAGTGAGATGCAAGGAGAAAAGTTTCCTTGTCCCAATCTTCCACTCTTGCTCTGTAAAGGTTTAGAGAAGTTCAACTTTTAACTTGTATCACAAAAATTTTTGTTCTCCTTCATTGTGTATAAAAATAAATCTCCTACTCAGAATCTTCAAAAGGTAAACTGAGCTTCCTGAAGTGGCGTTGGATGCAAATACAATTTGGTATATGATAAAAGAAAAAATACAACAAATAGCATGAAAGACAAGAAGTCAGGTAGGGAAATAATTGCAATAACTCTCAAAGCAGACAATGAATTGTAAGATGAAATTCCAGGCATTGAATTTTTACTTTGCAATTGCATAAATGGTCAATTTGATTGATTTGTGAGCGGTCGGTTCTCAACAGAGCTCTGTTGATGATTCCTTTGACCTTTTGACCTACATTGACCTTTTATTGCTTTGTTTCAATATTACTGAATATTGATTCGTAGCTCATATTCATTACTGAATATTAATTCCTATCTCTTTCGATATATTAATTCCTACTCGATCGTGAGCGGGCGCTTCCTCGAAGCGGTCGTATTTTAATTTAATTTATTTTATTACTTATCTTTTTTTTTTAATTTTTTAGTCGTTTACACGTGAACGACTTAATTTTTTCTGGAGAAGGAAATGGCACCCACTCCATATTTTTGCCAAGAAAACCTCATGGACAATAACAAAGAACAAAAACCATACGATTCCGGAAGATGACTCACTCAGGTCGGGAGAAGACCAATATGCTGATGAGGAAAAGTATGGTTTTTGTTCTTTGTTATTGTCCATGAGGTTTTCTTGGCAAAAATACTGGAGTAGGTTGCCATTACTTTCTCCAGAAAAAATTTAGTCGTTTACACGTAAACGACTAAGAAATTGAAAAAAAAAAGATAAATAATAAATTAAATTAGATTAAAATACGACCGCTCACGATCGAGTAGGAATTAACTTTTACTGCCAGACAATTTTATTTATAAAGCGCGGAGCAAATTGAATAAAGCAAAGTAGGATGATAGTAATAAGAAATTGAAGACGACGTCGGATCGCGTTGAGACAGTTGATATGGTCGTTTTTTCGAATGCCAGGATGCCACCATTACTTGGGTTATATACCGAGTAATTTTGCATCTCTGCATCATCTTTGTCCCTATTTCGAAACAAAGGATTTAAAATTTGAA